>JANDJT010000092.1:11489504-11502076 GCA_024331685.1 Stegophilus panzeri | reverse complement strand
ATATACACCCTATTTTTTTTAGTACAAACATTGTCATAGATTTTTTATTTTATGACTTCTACATTATCGAGTCACTAAAAAAAACCATGTTAGATTCCCAAACATTAGTTTTCTAGCACAAAATTAAATGTTACAGAAAAAAGTTTGTATGTCAGTAAAGAGAGCAGCATATTATATAAGAGGACACTTTTCAGAGAAAAAACACATGGAAGGCTGCTGGGTTTTGCTGCAAAAATAAGAAGCAAGTGCGACAGTCAACGTCTCCAGAAGAACTGTGTCTGATTCTGCAAGATGCTCAATAAAACTTACAGCTCATTTCCTTATAAAACTGCACTAATTGTACTGGAGACGACTATTTTTATTCATATTTTTTGTCACACTTTTTTTTTTTTTTTTAAATATAGTAACATATAATGTCCTTATTTTGAAGGCATCTTTGCTCTACAGCATTACTTTGCATGTGCCTAAAACTTTTGCACAGTACTGTATACACAAACTGTAACTGTATACACAAACTGCAAGTGACTAACTTGCACTACAAGGTACTACGAAGAGCAGGGTTGTCAAGCATACAGCCTGCAGGCCGGTAAAGGTTCTAATCCAGCACATAATAAATCAATCAATAAAATGAAAACCATGAACTGAAAAATTCAAAATGCACTACTCAGTTATTCCACTAGAAGGCAAAAAAGAGCAATAATCTCAGAACCATAAACTCTATAAAAATGTGCTAATGATATGTAATTCTGCATTAGCAAATTATAAACTTGATTCTGTATCCATATCTGTTTCCAAAATAACTAATTTAGGGGTTTCACAACAATAGAGCTTAATACTTATTCAATCAAAACGTTATTTTGAATATTTCTGCAAATTTCATTGATTCCCTCTCCCACACACTTTTTTATTGCCTATTTTGTGTAGGTTCCTGGCATAATCCCACGTAAATCCATATCAGTTCCAAGTTATAAATCACTACAAATGTAGAAATGTATAAATAGAAAATATTTAGATTTTTTAGATATAGAGCCTTTTTAGATATAATACCAATATCAGAGCTCTGATTATAGTACAATACCTAACACTGATGTAATACTGAGTTTCCTTTCAATAATTGCAAAATTATTAAATGCTATATTATTTTCTTTCAGCTAAAGATGTGGATGTTTAAAAAGCAACACTCAATAGGTTTTAAGACGGTGCAGTGCACTAACCCCAGACAATCCTCACCATGTGTTTGAAGGCATTCTCGAGGGCACCGATCACAAGGCTTTCATGCTGGATCTTCTTCTCAGTGAAAAAGCGTGGTGCAGTAGTACCCGGCGAGTTGCGCAGGGAGGATGCTCTTGATAGGGCTCGAGGCATGCAGGGGGTACTGGTATGATCCAGGTCATCTCCCATTACAGTAGGCGGCAGTGATGCCAGGTTGCGCAGGACATCCAAAATCTCCTGCAGCTTCTCCGCAATATGCCGATGGAGCAGTCTGGAGGCCATTACAGCTGCACCTGAGCCAGCGTGTCCATCAAACAGAGCCCAGTAGTGGAAGACCATCTCGCCATTCTCCATCTGATGATGCACATACACACAGCAAAGAAAACAGACAGTTCATCAAAACAGCATACGTTGTATAACAAGCTATATAAACAATATGACATACTTTAGTACCTCCAATAGACATACATTTAAATGACTTATTATAAAAATCATGTGTTGTAACTTATTAAATCATAATGGTGTACAAAGGATACAAAATAGGTTAAAGGTTGTTATAAGGTATTAGAGAATATAAGATTCGCAAAAGGAGATTTTAGAGATTGCCATGGCTATCGAGTGCATACAAAAACATACAAAAACCTTGTTTACATACTGATTTGTCACAAATTTGGCACATGTAATTCATGCAATACTTTGTAAATCATGTGCATTTTGCATGCATAATTTAGGACCTTTTACCTAGGCCTTCAGAAGTATCTAAATAATATATATATCTTGTTGCTGTAAAGTACATTTCTTTGTCTTCCTTTTTTGTCCTAAGGGTGTGCAAAATTTTGCACTTAACTGTAGACTCAAGACACAAGAGGATTAGTCTGCTCACACAGCAAGAGAAAATGAGCAATTCATATGAGTATTCTAATTATATATATATATACCACATATATATACTATACCACATAATGAGCTTGATATGAAAAGATGTACTTTGTGTGAATATATGATGCTGCTTTATCCAGCCATTTCAAAACACATAACCAGACACTTAGAACAGCTGAGAAAACACAAACAGCAGGGGAGGCGTATGCTGAGCAGAAGGTTATGAGAGTCAAGGATGACTAAAGCATTAAAAGGAGTTTACCATTAACATGATGGAGATAGATGAAAAATACAGACCAAAAAAAAAGGAGAAGCACTGTTATTGTATGTGCAACATATGAACTGTGAACAGTTAATGAGTCACGGTTAAAGACTGACCTGCATTAATCTGAAGTTTTGTTGTATTTTTGAAGCAGGTCAGTTATAAACACACCCACCGAAAACTGGAACCTCAGAGAGGTCAGTAAAAAACTTCCTCTTTTCATAGGTTTCAGTAAGGTCTATTGTACATACACTCCAGGGAGAGAGGCCAAAATGGCAAAACATTAAGCCTTCAATGGTCGTAACGACAAATCACTAATCAGGAAATTAGCTAGAATTAAATAAATAGATAAAGTAACTTCGTTATGGGATAGCTTTTCCATTTCTTTAAATGTTTAAGCATAGCATAGCATAGCATTTTATTTTTATTTAATTTTTATTTTGTACATGCAGACATGTGTTAGTTTGAAATTGACATCAAATATTTGAATCATTATCATGATTTTACCCCCCCTGGTGTGTAGGTAAATACTGTGATAACAATTAGCAGATGATATACTATGTAGCTCTAATACCTGTCGACAGTTCCGTAATCGAATAGGGTGCATTATGGACCAATAAATTAACCCCATAAACTCCTGTATGGTCTACACACTTAGTTTCAGTATAGCTACTGAATAATTAATAGAAATTACAGGATAACAGGCTTCAGGTGAATTAGTTTACTGTTACTGAGTCTATGATACCTGTAATAATGAACACTCTGGTGAAATGAAAGTTTCCTATAAAAAATAAAAAATAAAAAATAAAAATCACCCACAATTGCTGTTATCCACAGAAACCTAAAGTTAAAACTCAATGTAAAACAGCACGTTTAGTCTTTACCAACATATTTACCAACTTAAAACAACATGGTAAAGACAGATTTGATTACACAATGACAATCATTGAACTAGACGTCGACCGATAGTGGATTTTACTGATACTAATAACTAAGTTGGGCAGTACCTGCCGATAACCAATTAATTAACCGATAGATTTTAAACTTAATACTGAATGAAAACACAAATATTGCTGAACTTAATTACAAAAATAAACAGTAACGATGGCACCATATTAATATAACTATTAATAAACATTAAAGTAAATAAAAGATGTACATCCAAACTGAACCAAAAGTAGCACTCCAAATAACAAATGAAAATAGAAACATCCACAACAAAATTCATCTGCGATAGTTTTTATTTTGCCTCTAGAGGAAGCTCTCGTACTGTATAATGACAGTAGACTCTCCTCAGGGGCTCCTGCAACAGACACAACCAGGTAAAGCTATCAGTGTGGATTTTTGCAGACAACTGACAGCTATCCATTTACATAAACACCGCAATCATTAGGAACCCTTAACAGACCCTAATTAACCCTATATCTGGTCTAAAGAGCTTGCTTCAGGTTTAACTGATTCCTAGTGATTATCTGCTTCAGAAAACATCCACAGTGTTTGGTCTTTCCATTTTCTCAAAGTGATTAGAAAATGCTCTGGAATTATATTATATTATATTATATTATATTATATTATATTATATTATATTTATACACTCAACAGCCACTTTAATAGGAACAACCTGATAATCCATGCATTTATCATGTCACAGCCATGCAGTATATAAAACCATGCAGATAGAGAACAAGAGTAGCTTTGACAATGGCATGGTTGCTGGTGCCAGATGGGTAGGTTGGAGTCAGAAACTGCTGATCTCCTGGGATTTTCATGCACAACAGTCACTACAGTTTATACAGAATGGTGCAAAAAATAAAAAAAATAAAAGACAGCCATTCAGTGAGTTCTGTGGGTGGAAATGCCCGGTTTGAGGTGACTGGAAGCCTCCAATAACTGAAATAACCACTCTTTACAACCATGATGAACAGAAAATCATCACAGAATGCACAACACATCAGACCTTAAGGTGAATGATCTACAACAGCAGACGACCACAATGGGTTCCAATCCTGTTAGCCAAGAACAAGCATCTGAGGCTGCAGTGGGCTCAGGCTCAACAAAACTGGGCAGTTAAAGACTGGAACACAACCAGGTGACCAGATGTCAGATTCAGTCAAAGGATTTATTTGGTCTGTCACACCATGCTTTGTAAACTCTAGACTCTAAACACTAGTGTGTGAAATTCCCAGACCCGGAAACTGTTCAGATAGTTCCTATTCTTTGCTCTGATGAGTACTGGACAGAATGTGTGGGGAAGAAATGCATCATGCCTCATTTGGCCCAACAACATGCATGAGAGCTGGAAATTCAAGAATGTAATTGTGACTGCAGCGTGATATGACTGTAGCGACTCTGGAAAGCTCAAATTCAGACAGATAAACACTATAAAGGAAATAAAGGAAACAAGAATGTGCAGAGTAACTGAGATATGGTCATAAACATATGAGGATTCTGATAAATTCAGAAATTAATTGTAAGAGAATATGTAATAGTTTGCTGCATTTCATAGCATTTAATTACAACTTCACCAATTAAAAGAGGATGACATTAAATGTTATATAGAACACTGCAGGAGTTCATGGATGAAATTATTTGGGAGTAAAACTGCCAAGATATTATTTTTAAAAGGATGGCTCTTAGCCACCAACAGTTTATCAAAAAAACAAAAAACAAACAAAAAAACAGTTTTCTTTTATTTCTGTAATGTTTTAGGTATACACATGGCTATTCAAATTTTTAGGTATCATGTATAAATCAATCATGTATTATTTTGTAATTTTTGATACTATTTTTGCCTGGGCATGTGATGCAATACCAGAATGTTGAAACACAAGCAGCTGATATTGAGTCTCACACTAAGCTTAAAAAAATTACGTGAAGCTATATATGGAAAGACTTTGCTATATCAGCTACTTCTTTCCCAGCAGTCGGAGTTTCTCTGCAAATGTTAATACACAGTTACTTTATATTTGGATGGAATTAATGGACAAAATTACTCCAAGAGCACAGCAACAACCCATCTAGGAAGTCACAAAAGAGCCAAGAACAACATCAAAGGAACTACAGTCCTCTCTTGCATCAACAAAGGTCACTCTTCATAACTCCACTATCAGAAAGACACTGGGCAAAAATGGCATCCATGGAAGTGTGGCGAGGTGAAAACCACTGATAACCCAGAAGATCATTAAGGCTCGTCTGAATTTTGCCAAAACACACCTTGATGATCCTCAAACCTTTTGGGAGAATGTTCTGTGGATTGATGAGTCAAAAGTGGAACTGTTTGGAAGACAGTGGTCCCGTTACATCTGGCATAAACCAAACACAGAATTCCACAAAAAGAACATCATACCTACAGTTAAGTATGGTGGTGGAAGTGTGATGGTGTGGGGTTGCTTTGCTGCTTTAGGGCCTGGGCAATTTACAATAATTGAGGGAAACATGAATTCTGCTCTCTACCAGAAAATCCTAAAAGAGAATGTCCGGTCTTCAGTACATAAGTTGCTCATGCACAACTGGATTATGCAGCAAGACAATGATCCAAAGCATACAGTAAGTCCTAGTCCTAGAAGTAAGTGAAAGTCTGATCTCCAGTTATTGGAAGTGTCTGGGTGCAGTTATTGCTGCTAAAAGGGGAGGTAGCACAACCAGATTTTAAGTTAAAGAGGGCAATTAGTTTTTCACATGGGTGATAGGTGTGGTATAACTTTTTTTGCTTCAATAAAAAAAAATTAAAACAGTATGTTGTGTTTTACTCATGTTGTTTTATGTTGTATTTTGTTTGACAATCTAAAACTATTTAGTATGAGACATACACAAAAACAGAAGAAATCAGGCAAATACTTTTTTTCCACAGCATTGTATGTTATATGCAAGGATTTGGACACCCTTCCAGTTAGAACTGGATGAACTTGACTTATTAGGCAAGCCAAGAATTGTCATTAGGAATTGTCAGCTGATTCTTCAAACCTTAACACTCAAAACCCATGCGCTTATTTATGCAGCTGACTGAGGATCTGAAAATGAAGCTAACTGCTGCTAACAAAGCATGGGAAGGTTATAAAAAGATATCAAAGTGCTTCCAGCTTACAATTTTCCACTGTCCAAAATGTCATTAAGAAATGGCAGATAATGGGAACTGTAGAAATGAAGGCAAGATCTGGAAGACAAGGAAAAAAAAAAAAAAAAAAAAAAACCTGTATGACAGCAAAGGACCTGCAGGAAGGTTTAGCTGACAAAGGACTGGTGGGGCACCATTATACTGTGCAGAATTGTCTGAAATCTGTAAAACAACATCTAGGTAAGCCAGAGATATTTTGGAAACAAGAGTGATTAAGTAAAAATTTCACTCTTAGGCCACAGTGAACAAAAATGTGTTGATGAGAAGAACACCTTGCCATTAAGTGTGGGGGTGGAGCTATTATGTTTTGGGATTTAGTGGCAGCCAGTGGCACAGGAAACAGTGTATAGGTAGATGGAAGAATGTATTACATGAAATACCAGCAAATTCTGGAAGCAAATGTCACACAGTCAGTCTGAACAGTACAAATGATCCAAAACATACCACAAAATCCACAAAAACTAGATGAATGCTTCATCAAAGGGACAAATAGTGTCAAATAGTGTATCCTGTGATAACATTCTGTGAGGACTTGAGGAATAAATAAAAGACAAAGCACAGCACTCACTGAGCTCTCAGCAAGGCTGTGACCCTCTCCATTAGGCAGAGAGGATCTCCTCTTGGACGGTTTGCAGGGTGTGGAGGATCCGGTGGGCCTCTTCTTCACCACCATGACTTCACAGCAGGCCTGGTCCTCATTCACAGCACTTTTCCCAGCATTTATCACCCTGAAAAGCACATTTAATACAATACATTAGAAATGTTCTCAAAACCAGTCCTATACACATGAAGATCATTTTGTAAATGACAGTAGTAGTGCAAACATGTCATTGTTAACATGCATGTATTAACAGTTTTTTTTTCCCCCCACACCAGTTCATCCAAATCTGAGAATTTTTTTTTTTTATGTAACTTTTGGAACCAGTATTGGTAATTTTTCAAGCTGCTGTTGAAAAGCATCGCATTTCACTACTGGATAACAACCAACTGGGTGTACCAATTTCCCTCAATATTGCTACTTCTGCTTTATGTGCTGCTATGTATCAGAAGGTAGGTCATGTGCCAACATCTCAGGAATTTTTCGCACCCATCAGCAAAATTCAAATATATAAACTAAACACGAGCCCTCTCAAGGAGTCTCCTAATCCCCCCATCTTCTCAGATGAGATGAGCACAAGATTAACACTTTAAAGTCAGCTTTGAACAACATTTCTAAAATTTTATAACTTTGGCAAAACAATTTTGGCTGCTACAGAAGCGATATCAATATGTGATTTGAGACTGACGTAATTTTTCACCTGCTGAATGAAAAAAATCTGTGGTGTATGA
The DNA here is from genome assembly GCA_024331685.1 of Stegophilus panzeri. Taxonomy (NCBI): domain Eukaryota; kingdom Metazoa; phylum Chordata; class Actinopteri; order Siluriformes; family Trichomycteridae; genus Stegophilus; species Stegophilus panzeri. The sequence continues at coordinate 11,494,280 of JANDJT010000092.1, read as the reverse complement.
GTGCAGAATTCTAACATTTCATCTATGAAGTGGAGAGATAAAGGCAGAGCAGGAAGCTTTGTGCATGTGAGAAGCTTTATAAATCAATACAGAATATTGTTGATCAAATATTAAGTCAGTGTGGTGAGTCGACTGGTCAAAATAGTCTTGCACATGCACAAAGTCAAAATTCAACCTACATTTTTACAAAAATAAAAGCAAATTTGAGCAAAACAATCACACTGTATAGAACCCAGAAAGACAAGGCCTTTTAGAAAGAGAAATGCTACTCTCTGTTATGATGCCTGGCTCTGTTTTAAGCTGCACCAAAAATTTTGGGGTGAGATTTTGGCTGTACTTCTTTGGAGTGTGATGATGTAGGACGTATCTGACCTGGTGTTTAAAAAAAAAAACTCCTGCCAATTTGAGCCCAACAGCTCTGACTGTGAACTACTATTACAGGACTTCCAGAGTGACTCACAGCAGGTCAGGAATTTTCTATCATGTTTTACAAAACAATCTTTTAACAAAACAATCCTACGCGTTAGAGCTTTATTTTTCCTGAGGAAAAAATCCCATCCACATGACTGAGTAGTTGGGGGTTTGGTCAAGGGCACAACATTGGCTCTCTGGACAGTGCTAGGATTTGAACTCCCATCCATCCATCATCCCAAACATCTGCTTTCTGGCTTGCTTACCACTTTGACTAATTTCACAATATTACCAAGATTTTTACAAGTGTACTAAAGTCAGAAAGCCAGGTTAAACTCTGGATACTCTGTACTAGATAAAGCATTTAGGAATTTGTTGAAAGACTGATGGTCATGGCACACAATGTAAACAATAAAATAATGTAATAATACAAATATGCATGAAGTTTATAAGAAGATTTGAAAACTTTTTTAGTTTGGAAAAATTATGTTAATAATCCATCTTAAGTTACAGTAATGGGAAAAAGAAAATACACCCTCCTTCAATTCGATGTTTTTTTTGTTTTTTTGTTTTTTTTAAATCAGGGCCTATATAACAATTGTACAACACATTTCAGTATGTAGTCTTTTTTTTTTTTAGGAAGCAGGTGAGAAAAAATAAGTATACCCTTTCTACATCCACCATCATTAAGAAAATAATTAGCAGCCAGGTGTTACTAAAGAAATGCACAAGATTAGTTAATCATAAAGAAGTGTGACTACCTCTCAATAAACTGAACTTTTGGGAGTTTGGTGTTCTGGAGCACTCAGGTGTGTGTCTACATCATGCCACAAAGAAAGGACATCAGCCATGACCTCAGAGAACCAATTGTTGCTGCTCATCAATCTGCGAAGGGTTATAAGGCCATCAACAAACAATTTGAAATTCACCATGCTACTGTACAGTGAGAATGATTGTTTACAAATGGAGAGCCTTGAAGACAGTTGCCAATCTTTCCAGGAGTGGGCGTTCCAGCAAATTCAGTCCAACGTCAGACTATTTAATGCTCAGAAATATAAAGAAAAACCCAAGAGCTACACCAAGACCTACAGGCCTTTGTAAGCACATTAAATGTTTATGTTTGTTTATGACAGCACAATCAGAAAAATATTAAATAAGTATGCCTAAAAGGGGAGGGTGGCTAGGAAAAAGCCACTTCTCTCCAAAAAGAATATGGAGCAGACACAGGTTTGCAAAATTGCATTGGAACAATCCACAAAAGTTCTGGAAAACCATCTTTTCAACTAATAAGACCAATGTTTGATCATCATGCACAGCACCACATTTAGTGAAAACCAAACTTAGTACATCATCACATACACCTAATACCAATTGTCAAGCATGGTGGAGGTGGGGTGATGGTTTGAGCTTGTTTTGCAGCCACAGGACCTGGGAAGATTGCAGTCATTTACAAAGCGATGAACTCAACTTTATACCAGAATATTCTTGAGACAAATGTGTGGCCATCTGTCCAGCAGCTTAAGCTGGCCAAAACTGGGTCATGCAACAGGACAATGATCCTAAGCAGACCAGCAAATTGATATTTGAACAGCTAAAGCATAAAAAAAAATTAAGGTGTTTGAATGGCCAAGTCAAAGTCCAGACCTCTACCCCACTGAGATGCTGTGGCAGGATCTTAAGAGAGCTGTGCATAAACGAATGCCCACAAACATCAATGAACTGAAGCAATGTTATAAAGAACAGTGGGCCAAAAGTTCTCCAAAAAGTGACTGATAATCTACTACAGAAAACATTTAGCAACAATAACCTGAAGTAAAGGTAGTTCTACATGTTACTGAACTAAAGGGTGTACTTATTTTTTCCCCAGCTGGTTTCTGAATGTTGGTTTACCTTTTTAGAAAAAATGACACATTGAAATCTGTTCTGTTTTTTTTGTTGTTGTTTTTTCTTGAGGTTGTTTGTTTATTTATAGAAGTTGGTGAGGACCACAAAATTGTTATTTTGGCCCTGATAAATAAAAACATAGAATTGCAAGAGATTTATAAGTTAAACTGAAAACAGACACCTCAGGCACAGAGAATTTTCAGCTACACAACACAGCTTGTAACAGGGCTGATAGAAGGTATGGCTTTTGTTTAATAGGAGCAGATGTCATTATTATACATGGACATAAAGTTCACTTGCAGCATTTGAGGTTGGAATGTTACAGTGAAAATACATGTCATTTGTGTAATGTGTAAATTGTGCTGTCCTTTGCTTGTTCAAGCTATTTCTAAGAAAACGATATCACTTTATTTTATGGTTTCCCTTTGACTCGGACCCATAGAGTGAAGTGTTCTATTTCCAGAAATTGGTATATGGGTGTCTATGATGGAGTTTATTCTCTTCTTGATTTCACTCCCGTTTGGTTAAAACAATGCTGAGAATGCTGCTCTCCCCCTACCCTATCAGCAAGAAAAAAAAAAATGGAGGAAGGATAAATTAGTGCTTTATTTTTTATCCAGCAAAGCTGATTCGTCTCTCAGCTGAGCTCAATAAATTGAAAAGCAGCAGAGCAATAGTGTAATCAAAGTTAAAGGGTTCACTTTGACTTTCTGAGTGACGTGTCTTAGCACGCACTCTCTCTCTCTCTCTCACACACACACACACACACAAGTGTTTTGGTTTATTTGAATGACCGCTGCAAAATTGATGAGGCTTTAGAGGTCCCTTTGTATTTACAACAAAAATATACAAAAGGCTTTTTGGTTTTGTAAGGATTACTTTCTCTGTTCAGAGACCAACAATTTTGGAGGAGAATTTTTTTTCCAAGTTTATTTGACAAACACTTAAAAAGGAAGGTTTTACTAAAATAGTATTTACTCAAGAAACATTATTATCGAAATAAATTAAAGAAATGATGTCTGGAGTTGACAGAAGCTTGTAACTGTATGGAAAAGCACTTACAACAATACACAATCAGTCTTTGTAAGCTATAATAGTGGTGCACTATGGATGTACATTGACATAATGCTGATCTCATACTAAATTGTTTCAGAAATTAAAACGAAATCTAAGATAAAACAAAGGCAACCTGAGTAGACACAAAATACAGTTTTTAAATGATAAAGTCATTAAATTAAATGGTTCTCAGTGGGAGCCATTCTCTCCAAATGGAAAAAACTCAGCACAGTAATGAACATTCCCAGAAGTGGCCGACCTTCCATAATTCCTCCAAGAGCACAGCAACTACTCATCCAGGAAGTCACAAAAGACCCAAGGACAACATCAAAAGGACCTACAGGCCTCTCTTGCATCAATAAAGGTCACTGTTCATGACTCCACTATCAGAAAGACACTGGTCAGAAATGGCATCCATGGAAGAGTAGCGAGGTGAAAACCACTGCTAACCCAGAAGAACATTAAGACTCATCTGAATTTTGCCAAACACATCTTGCTGATCCTGAAACCATTTGGGAGAATGTTCTGTGGACTGATGAGTCGAAAGTGGATCTGTTTAGAAGACAGGGGTCCCGTTACATCTGGTGGAAACCAAACACAGAATTCCACAAAAAGATCATCATACCTACGGTCAAGCATAGTGGTGGAAGTGTGATGGTGTGGGGATGCTTTGCTGCTTCAGGGCCTGGGTGACTTGCAATAATTGAGGGAAACATGAATTCTGCTCTATACCAGAAAATCCTAAAGGAGAATGTCTGATCTCCAGTCTGTAAATTTAAACTCAAGCGGAACTGGATTATGCAGCAAAACAATGATCCAAAGCATAGGAGTAAGTCCTAGTCCTAGAAGTAAGTGAAAGTCTGATCTCCAGTTATCAGAAGTGTTTGGTTGCAGTTATTGCTGCTAAAGGTGGCACAACCATATTTTAAGTTTAAGGGGGCAATTAGTTTTTCACATGGGTGATAGGTATTGGATAACTTTTTTTGCTTCAGTAAAAAATAAAATAAATACTGTATTGTGTGTTCGCACAGGTTGCCTTTGTTTTATGTTGTATTTCATTTAAAGATCTAAAACTATTTAGTATGAGATATACAGTTGCAATCAAAATTATTCAACCCCCACTGCAAATCAGGTTTATTGTCAAAACTTACAGACTTTTAGTTGTTTGCAATGAACAAATCAAACAAATGCAATTGAAATAGTTTAACACAACAAATGCTTCAAGTTTTTCCCAAAATTCAACTGAAAATGCAACTTATAATGACCTCTCCATTCTCAAAATTTTTCAACCCCCTGAATAGAATCCCTCACAACAGCACAAATATGGAAAACAGGTTTTGTCTCAAATCACACCTGATGCAACTAATCAAGGGCTTCATTAGTTGCACCAGGTGTGCTTGAGCTGGAACATATGAAATACCTGAA
>JANDJT010000092.1:11467845-11480420 GCA_024331685.1 Stegophilus panzeri | reverse complement strand
GTATTGGGGGTTGACCCATTTCTGCTGAAACTAAACACCACAAAATTAATGATCACAGTGCTTAGTCATGTGTGTCATGAAGTTTCAAAATCACAACAGTGTTTAGAGACCAAATTACACCATGCTTTACTGTAACTCAATATTATAATGGCTACACACTGGAACAGCTTTGTCTGAAGTGCCCATGAAATAGAATAGGTCTTAAATTAATATAGTCTCTAAAGTCTTTCTGATTTGTAACAGAAAGACTTTCTGCTTAATTGGAAAATGTTTTGTGATTACATCAGCATTCACTCAGACTATGTTTAATGATGTTCTGCATTATGAGTCACTCTGACCTTTGGGTTAAAAAACGGATCTATAGAAAACATTATTTGAGGAACAGAGACACATTTCCTTTTTCCAGTCTGATGTTCCTAATTTAATAGTGACCTTTGCACTTCAAATGAATTGTCAGTACATCAATGGTTATTTAGCTTTAATAACCATACTGATATCTATCTATCTATCTATCTATCTATCTATCTATCTATCTACCTAACTATCTACATACACATGTACAGTGCTGTGAAAAAGTATTTGCCCTGGTTTCTTCTGTTTTTGTGTATATCTCATACTAAATTGTTTCAGAAATGAAAACAAAATCTAAGATAAAACAAAGGCAACCTGAGTAAACACAAAATACAGTTTTTAAATGATAATGTTATTTATTGAAGCAAAAAAAGTTATCCAATACCAACTGGGCCTGTGTGAAAATGTATTTGCCCCCGTAGTTACTAATTCCCCAAATCTATTAAACTGCATTCATAATGGGGTTCAGCTGGACTAGACACAACCAGGCCTGATTACTGTATGTAGTATGAAGTTGGTTAAAAGGTCTTACCCAGTAACACAGTATGCCAAAGTTGAAAGAAATTCCAAAAATGACGAGGAAGAAGGTGATTGAAATACATCAGTCTGGGAAAGGTTACAAAGCTATTTCAAAGTTGCTGGGACTCCAAAAAACCACAGTGAGAGCCATTATCTCCAAATGTATCTCCAATCACAGTAGTGAACACTCCCAGAAGTGGCTGACCTTCCAAAAGGTCAGCACAGCAACTACTCCTCCTGCAAGTCACAAAAAACCCAAGGACATCAAAGAAACTACAGGCCTCTCTTGGATCAATAAAGGTCACTGTTCATGACTCCACTATCAGAAAGACACTGGACAAAAATGGCATCCATGGAAGAGTGGCGAGGTGAAAACCATGCTAACCCAGAAGAACATTAAGGCTCGTCTGAATTTTGCCAAAACACACCTTGATGATCCTCAAACCTTTTGGGAGAATGTTCTGTGGATTGATGAGTGGAAAGTGGAACTATTTGGAAGACAGGGGTCCTGTTACATCTGGCATAAACCAACACAGAATTCCACAAAAAGGACATCATACCTACGGTCAAGCATGGTGGTGGTAGTAGAGTGATTATGTGGGGATGCTTTGCTGGTTCAGGGCCTGAGCAACTTGCAATAATTGAAGGAAACATGAAATATGCTCTCTACCAGAAAAAAAGGAGAATGTCTATTCTTTAGTAAATTGAAGCTCATGCACAACTGGATTATGCAGCAAGACAATGATCCAAAGCATAGGAGTAAGTCCTAGTCCTAGAATTAAGTGAATGACTTACATAGCTTCCAGTTATCAGAAGAGTTTAGTTGCAAATATTGTAGTGAAGGTGGCACAACCAGATTTTAAATTTAAGGGAGCAATTTTTTTTTTTCACATAAGTGGATAACGTTTTTGCTGAAAAAACTGTATTGTGTGTTGCATTTCGTCTGAAGATCTAAAACTATTTAATATGAGATATATAAAAAAAACTGAAGAAATATACAGCACTGTATATACAAAAATATTAATATATTTAAATTATTTTTTATATAAAATTTATATATTGTTTTATGATACTTTTATATTTTACATATGTTACCATTACAAATAAGAACAGTATCTGATAAATATCTGATTAGTACATTATTTATACTAAAGCAGAAGCTCTCTGTGTTGTGTCTGTGGTGCACAGTCATCTAACTGACTTGCATATAAAACCGCAGAGCTATGTGACGCAAACGCTGTAAAAGAAACAATGACGATTTGCCTTCAGATGATACACTGAAATTAATGGTGAAAATGTAACAAAATGCAGTCAGGGAGGCATGGTTGTGCAGCGGATAGTGTTGGTGCCTCATAACACCTGCTATCCCACTTTGATTGTGAAGTTTCACATGTTCCCCATATCCTTGCGTTTTGCCTCTAGGTTTACAGGAGGACAGGACAGGACAAATTAAATTAATACAGTTCTACATGACCTTTTTATGAGCCTGATTGATGGCACATGCTCTAACTTTCACGTACACTGTACACAAATTCCTCCAATACATCAAAGGTGTATACTTTGAATAAGTATTTAAGTATTAAATATTAAGTATTAACAATGAGTTGGGACAGACACAAAAACAGTATTTTCTTTTCTTTTTAAAATGTTTTTAAAATTAATTAATTTATTTTATTTATTAAAAAAAAAAAATCTGTTTAAATAAGTGCTTGGTGAAGAGGTCTTCAGTCATCATTTGAAGACAGCCAGTGACTCAGAAGTTTATTTCAGCATGTCTGTGAAGGGGGTCGAGTTGAACCGTGATAGAGGCTAGTTTGAAACATTTTGCAGAGCAGAATTGATAAAAAGCTTCAAGTAGGTAGTAGCTGGTACATTTTGAGCTTTGCCAGCAAGCATCAGTGATTTAAATCTTATGCAGGCATAAGAAGAACTACCGGCAATATGATGCTTGCTGTGTTTTATCAAATAGTTTCTCATTGCTAATATATCAATACACAATCATACTGATTAAACCACACAAATATTTGCATAGAATCAGTCCATCCACAGTACAGTTGAGTGCAAATGTTTGCAAACCACACGATGTGGCTGAATAAAAGGAAAATGTAACAGTTTATCTTTACAATACTGTACACTTGCACCATATGCTGTACAACATTCAGCTTCAATTCATTTTAATAGATACAATCAGCATTAATACATTAACACCAGTACTGCCGGACAAAACTGGCAACACTGCAGAGGAAAATTAGCACAAACACATTATGCTTGGTTTAAGTTTCCTCCAATTTGCTTACATTTTTCCCACACACCTTAACCTCACTGTCTAACCCATATTTTTGTGTTCTCTATTGGGCTGGGCAACACAGATGCTGAATGACATGGAAATCTACAAGTTTAACGTTTCCTTTTAAAATGCTTGTTCGAGCAGGCATGATAAGCAATAAGAAACATTTCTGAGTTCTCTGGATGGGGTCCTGCTGAATAATAACTACCAAAGAAATGCAAAAACAAGTAACATAATGCCATAGATAACACCAAAAACATGTCATAGACATTTCTTATAAATTTGTTTTAGGGTGTACATTCCAAAGCACTAAGTAGTTTGTCTTAGTAGTATGACACTATTAGTATGGGTAATGGTACACCCTAGTATTTTTCCTCTCATTAGAACTGTTTCAAACTTGACTGACAATATATGGTCATATGCCAACATTTGTTAGGAGGCCCCCTAGTGGTTGGTTACCTCACATTAGAGCTGGCTCTGTGACAGAGGTAGGGGACAGGGTGTGACAGTATGAGAAGTAGAGAAGACAGGAGAAACTGAGATAAAAGTAACAAGAGAAAAAGTATGTGTATAAAGAGACAAGAGATCTACAGATTTGTTCTTAAAATGTACAGTTTATGTGTTCATTGAGAAGAGAAAAGAGAGAGGGTATAGAGTGAAGAAGACAGAGAGAGTGTGCTTAGATAAAGGAGAAAGGGAGAAGGAGAAGGAGAAAGGGAGAGAGAATAAGATAGATATAGTATATGTGGTTAGAGGAGAGAGACAGAGAGAAAGTTAGATTTCTGTAGTATTTTGTGACAATATCTATTGTTAAAAGCACTACAAAAAATAAAATTGAATTGAATTAAAGCGAAGAAAGAGAATATACATGTTTCATTCAAGAAGAGAGGAAACAGTATAAAGAGAGGCATAGAGAGAGAGAAAATATGTGAATAGAGTAGACTAAGTGTAAATAGAGGAAAGAGTGTGTGTGTGTGTGTGTGTGAGAGAGAGAAAGAGAGAGAGAGAGAGAGAGAGAGAGAGAGAGAGAGAGAGTCCCTCCCCCATGGCCATATATAATAAAAGCTCAACAACACTTTAAAATGTAATGGCCCAAAGCCTAAGAAGGAAACATAGTGTAACCTGCCCTTAGGCCATCATTTGGGTTCTCCACCTTTTGCATCTTCAGTCTATTCACCCCTCAACTAGCTCCAGTCTTCACACTGAAGATGAAGAGTGTGTTGCTGCTACCGCTGTTGTTACTGCTGGCTTTCTGCACTTCCAGACTGCAGGGAGAACGGGTAGAGAAGATTGAGCAATGTGAATCCCGTTGTTCACAGGTATTTGATTAAAAGTATTTATACTATATTTTGGCTGTATACCAATGTGTGATTGTGTGAGATGAACTCTAACAAGTTCTGGCGATGTAGGTCATAAAGTCATTCATGTTAAAGGTCTAGTATCTTACTGCATATTCTTAAAGTTGTTAGATATAGTCATTGTTGTTAAATGAGTTAAGATTACTGTTAAAAGATCTAACGTTGAATAGTGAAATAAAACATGACTCATTTTTTTAAATGATTTTCTTATATCTATTGAGAATGTATTGTATAATTGCCACTACAGTGGTCCAATCAACAGTGGGTATGCAATTAAAAGACAAGATCAATTAAAATACATTGATCATTAACTATGATGACTATATAAGTTCCCAATAAAAGCAGAAAGTATTGTAAATTCAAAGTAAAGAAAGTATTGCTTTTGAAAATTACACTCAGCTGTAATGAACTACATAACTGCTCACATCCTTATATGGTATTCAAGTCTACCTTTTGATGATGACGTACATGTAAACACAGCCCGTCTCTACAACACTCAATAACTAAACTCCAATAAAGAGCTCCAGGCAATGATACTTTGGCAACTATGCTGCTGGTGTGTAATTTAAATTAGTTAAATATTACTTCTATAGGAAAGCCATCTTTTTGTTTTTTTTATCAATCACTTCACGTTATAGATGAGGTGCTGTTAGACATAATTACCACAGCATGTACACACGCACACACACGCACACGCACACACACGCACACACACGCACACACACACACACACACACACGCACACAACATCAAAGTGTGCTTTTCATGTTTCCTGTTCCATTTTCGGTCCTAATTTCCCACCATTGTAAATGTACACAATTTTGCGGAACAACTGCACTTAGTTTTTTCTTGTTTTATACAACTATTGCAAGAGTAGGATGCAAATCATACTAATATAATGTGTACTTACTTGTCAATATATGTTTTTTAAATAGAAATATAGCATTTTAACAGTTTGTATTTAAAGTTACTGGCATTCACATTAAGGAAGCATATAGCCAAAGTTCCAGTCACATTACAAATATCCAGTAAGGAGTTTATTGATGAGGATGCATAAATATAACCATAACGTCAAGTGATGTGTGAACAACCAGGATGTTGGCCTGTTCAAAGCACTCTGGGCAAACCCCTACTCTCTCACCTGCTTCCTCTTGCCGGGACTATTGTGACAAAATCTAATCTGTATTACTGCAGCTGTACGTATCATTTGGATACACTGTGAACCAGATAGCTTCATTGTATCTGACGTCAGTGTCAGTGTATCTGACGCTGAACTCTATTTTGGGCTTCTTTGTTTACAGGGACTCCGTTGTAAGGTGAAGCCTCATTGTGAGTACTGTTTTTTTTTTTTTATTATTTCATTTTTGGATCACACACACTGCTATGTAATTTGTGTCAGATAAGATCTAACAAATAAAAATTATGATCGGGTGATCCTTAGACAAAAGAACTGTTAAATCAGTCACCTCATTAGATGACTAATGTTTGCCATGACATATATGTTTTGCTTTGTTACTTTTCAGTAGTATTTAGAATTCTCATTGAAGTCATTGCTTTTGAACTTATTATATTGAAGCAGATTTGAAGCAGCATATTGAAGCAGCATATTTCTGCCACCAATTTCCATGCTACTGAAAACTGAGAAACCCTCACTTAATTCATCACTTAGTGTGAAATTGAAAAGCTTGTTGCGTGGGTAATATGTGACATGTTCTGAATGGGATCTGTGTTTTACAGTGTCTTTTGAGCGATGCAAGAAATGGCCAGGGGACATGACCAGAGATGTATTTAGGAACACAAGCATCTCCACTGTGATGAAGTGTGAAGGGGATCGACGGTGTTCTCTTTACCTCCGAGTCAGCACTGATCTACAGCTAAAGAGTAGGTCCAATTTACTCTCAGTGACCTTGTGATATATTTGCAAGTTAAATTAGTTAGTTTTAGATTAACTATGGAAGTTAATTTAGCCCTGATCATTGTAGTGTGGGAGGTTAGGTACAGCATTGTTGTTTCCTGCTGAATGATGAGTCATGGTCCGATTGTACTCAAGTGACTCATACCAGGGCAAATTCGAGTTACTTTGATCATGAGGATCTAATCTTTAAAGAGTCTATCTATCTCCACATCACTAGTACACTCTACTGCTGGTCTCTTTCATGATGAAAAAACCCCAACTGGTTTAATAAGTGACAGTAAAGCTGCTTCCTCTCTTCCAGAACACATCCATGGCATCTACATGTGCACAGTCAGTGCAGCGATGATGGAACACTGCAGGATTGTGACCTTCTCACGCACACATAAAGATAAAGTGATGGACCATCAGGTACTATTGCCTGCATTTCTGGAATAGATTGCAGCAAATTTTCATGTGCAAATTCATGCAAGACTATTTAATTCATTCTGTGCCAGAATTTGCAGGTTTAGCAAATGTCATTGTTTAGAAACTTCTAAGAATGGATGACTAATTGGTTTTGTGTGACTTTCTATGGAAGGTGAATATTCAGGACGATTGTCTGGAAGTAGGCATAGGGCAGGACGTTTACATAACCCTCCAAACGTGGCCACAATTCTGTGATGTGGCTTATTCCAGAGCATACCGTGTCCCAGGTATGGGGTGGGGTGTCACATTGCATTAGTAGTGAGACAAAAGACCAATAATTTCCTTTTTGCGAAATGAAATGATGCCAAATTTAGTAACATATTAGATGTTTTCATTGTTTTCAAATCTAGAAACACACTAGATGTTTAAACCAGTTTGATAGGTAACCTGTCAAAACAAAAGGTAACATTTCTTTTTACATTTCTTCTGTCAGACTGCAGCAACAAGGACCTACAAGGGAACATTCCTGAATGCACCAGTAAGTTTGAGATTAGTATCTAAAGTTTTATCTCCATCTCCAGAATTTTAACCTTGTAAAAAAAAGTAATAGACCATATAAAGATGTAAATATGGTGTCATGGAAAATCTTGGTCTTTCTGGCAGCCGGCAGCATTGACTATGAGGTGGACTTGGAGAGGAAGGAAGTGCATATAAGTGTGTCAGACATGCTGGTGGACAGGGACTACCATGTTAGACTCTGCCACAAGGATTACATCTGCATTGGCACTGGAGCTCACATATTGGTGAATTGCTTTTCCAATATTTATATTCCGATGACTCAATTGACATGAAAGTATGAAAGTTAGGATTCAGAGTGGGGTTAGGGACATTACCCATTCTGGTGGTGAAATCAAACAAAATCCACAAGCAATGGTCACACTGCCATTGCTTATTAAAATGTTTATACATTTTAATGACATCAGGGTCACTCTTCATACTGGCAAGTGGCTTAATTTGTGTAACCTCAATTAGAAAGCATGTAGGTCTGTGTAAGTACGGATCCCACATGCTGCAAAGCTCTGATGCCATTATGTGCTCCTTGAAGGGTCCAACTTGCAAAGATATAATTATGAAGACTTTCAGGCACTGCCAGCATTAGATAGTGGCTTAGCTAGCTTGATCTATTTTGGTATCTTACAGTTGTAAAAATATAGTAAATATGGTAAATATTTAAAACAGTTAAGAATGTAAGTAAGTGTCTATGGCTTATCAATGAATAATACAAATAAGTTATATTTACAATAAATAATTACCAACCATTGACTACTGAAACTTTTCTTGGCTCCACCGTACTTAAATTGGTGAGGCTAGTAAACTAAGTCAGAAGCTAAGGTATCAAAAATGTTTTCCAAAGCACCTGATTACAAATATTAGGGATGAAAACATCAGGCTTCATAAGGCAATGACTCAATATTTGATACCACTGAATCTGCTACGATATGATATTATACAATAGTATACAATGTAGTAGCCTTGGATCGATATGCGAATAACTTTGTTGAGAATCTTGCTGTTAATGAATGAATGATGATGACATAGAAAATGACTATTTTAAGTATCACTATTATGGGTAAATCACCTTGCTAGCCTATTTATCAGTTTTAAAATGTGAATCATTTTTACACACATTGTCTGATGATAGTTTAAATTCAGTTCTACTAAATAATAGCCTATTTATTATTTTTGCCTTGATTCGTTTCAAATGTTGCCTTTTAAATTGATATATTGATCCAAATTGACCAATTATTACACCATCAGTCATTATACTGTATATCGTTCTTGTGCAGGTCCAAAAAGCCAGGGAAAGTTCAAAATTTAAATACACTCATTTCCTGAGATAGGGAAGTGCAAAAATTCAGATGTTTTGCAAAAAGTATGGATATTATGTTTGTCAAAGTAATATAGACTGGAAAAAACTATGATTCTTATTCTATTGTCTTTAAACATTCCTTCACCTTCTGCAATAACATATCATTTCATGTTTCTCCTTTTCATTGAAAAGTTAATGACATTTAAATATAAAGAAAATCAAAAATGGACCATGTGGAAATTTTATAAATCTTATGTATATAAGATGTTTTCAAAAGGGCATTCATATGCAACTTTTAGGTTAGGAACCTATATTTACAATAATTCTGATAGCACATGGAGGCAGCATTTGTAGGATGTGCCCAGTGTATGGTTATGAAATAGAGCCTGTGCATTTAATTGTAGAATGGAGGCTCACAAGGTATTGGCATAATTAGCTTAATTCTTTTGTTATGAAGGCAATAAAGAAATATGCTAGCTCATTTATGATTTACCATCTTTGTTGGGAAGATAAAGTAGGGCAAAAAAATACATACATAATATGCTTCCAATCATTTCTGTTTCCTGTTACAGTTAAAAAAGGAGAATCCAGTGAAAAATGTCACTCTGAAGTACTCCAAACCAGTGCCCTGCTTGTGCATTGAGGTAACAACTAATTAGATGTGTAGCTTTTATATATATATGACACATTAGCTCTTTTAATAGTAATGATAGAGAGCACTGTGCTGTTTTGTCATAGGGCTGGTCTGTCATGACAGATGCTTCTCGGGTTCAAGTCTGCCCTTTCAAAAACCGTAAGTATGAAGTTTATTCTTAAATAAGCAGTACAGGAAAAGGTTCTATTTGCATAATGATGAACAAGCAGCATACAGAAACTACTGTTTCTTGTCAGGTGTTGAGGAACTCTGGTCAGGGATAACCTTTGACCATGTGGAACAGAAGCTGTCATGGAAGTCGTCATGCCAAGTTAATGCTGTCATTTCACTGTGTGAGATGCAAGACCAAGATGTGTGCCAAGACCTTGCCAATTCTTCTCAGAGATATGTCAAAGGAATGGTGAGTGCATGCATAAAAAGTAATAAATACATAAAAGTTACAGAAAAAAATATAGCAAGAATAAAAACAAAAACGTTCTAACAATGACTTATGTAACCACACAACCTTTCTCAGGTGACATATTCAGCAGTGGATCCTCATCCCCGGCTTTGCATGAAGGTAAATATTTTTGCTTAACCTCAGTGCCTTTGATCAGGCGCTGTTAATGTCTCTATGTCCTCCTGCTTCAAGTTTTATTGCATACACGCCTTTAGTATGTGAAAATGATGCCTCTATTCAACTCTCAGACAAAGTGTGCTTTGATGTATTTTACCTTTTAGTTCATCACAGAGATCGGGACATGGATAAAGTGCCCGTTTTCAGATGGGATTTTCCCAGGTAATTAACTTCCATTCATTAATATACTAACTTGTGCATGCAAGTCCCAATATTAGCAAACCTCCATTTTGTACTGAAAGTGAATTGATGATGTGGCTGGAACTTTACTGATGTTACATACTTGGGGAAAAAACATATCAGTCAAAAGTGCTTTCTTGAATTGCAGTGTTTCTTAGAATTTTCCTAGAACTGTTTCTGTTGCACAGTTTAGGGATTTCCCTGCTTTGATTTTTGTATAAATGAGCAGATAAGAATCAGTCTTTAAAAAGCTGGAAAACACTATAGTGTGAAACAATTTTCAAGTCCTTCATAACTGAGACTGGGGAATTATATGCTTATCTATTATATCAAAATGAAAATTTATCACCTCATTTGTGGCATTTGAAAGAAACCTGATGCATTAGTACTTTACACATTTTTCAATTATCCAAAATGTAATTGACTAGCAGATGTGCCTGGTGTCCAAAGTCCAAAGGTTTTTATTTTATTTTATTTTTTATGTACCTTAAAAGTAATGGAAATTTTGCTTCACCTTAAAATCATTTTCAAGCCTGAATCTTCCAATGCAACCATTAAGATACATAATCTCACAAATAAATATTCATATTCAGTAATATCCTGGTCAGATTCATGGTGGAGCCAAAGCACTTCAGGAATATAGATGTGGGAATACACCCTGAATAGAACCCCAGTCCATCACAGGGAACCACATTAACACAAATTTACAAACTCATTCACACCAATTCAGACTATACAATCTGTCTAGCACCATGTTTTTGGAGGTAGGAGGAAATTGGAGAACCCAGAAGAAAGCCATGTGGATTGAATAGGGGATCCTTGAGCTTTTTTTGTTGGTAAAATAGAAAATATAGCCATATGATCTACAAATTTAAGTTCAAAGTGAACTATATTATTCATTCCAGTTTTATGGTTATGCCTTCAAGCTTGGTGTGGATATGTAAGCTGCATTAGCTTCATATGTCTGATTTTTAAGACTAGTAATAATTAAATCAAATAAAGAAATAAATGGTAGATGTATTGAATGATTTAACTACATCAGTAGTGAATAGTGTGAATAGTGTGAAAATTCAGAAAATTCTATTTTTGGCCAAACTGTTCCTTTGGCCAAATATTATATTAACATTTATATATTAATAAATGCTTAGGTTATCTAGGTCCCTAAGCGTGTACACATGTTGTGAAAGTAAACACACTTTTAATTATGTTTCTTTTAGCATGGAACCTAGACGTTTCTACTGAAGAGGACCAGCCACAGCTGCTTGTGACGTCCCGTGTCAAAGCAAGCCTCTCTTTGAGTGTATGTTCCAAGACTGGGGCTTCTGGGTGTGAGGACACACAAATCATCTTAGTTGATGTGGTGAGTTCAACTCAATCAGCGGTAGTGGCCTATTTATCTTTAATGAGCCATACAACAACAATATCAACTACAAATATTTTACATATTGTTTGCCAAGGTACCACCTTTGGGCCCCATTACTGTATATGAGTGTGAGATCTAAAGGTGTGAGTGTTAGATCCTATATATAATCACATATAACTGAATTGGATGAAAATACATCCATTAATTGTGGGTGTAGGATCTGAATGAGCTCCAGAAGGTGCATTTCTTTTCTTTACACAAAAGATGTTTGTCGAAAACAGTATACATAAACTTCACTTTCAAAAGTTTTGACAGTTACTTATCACTTTATAGAGACAGATACTGATCAAACCATAAATGTAACACAGTAAAAACAAGTAAGCTAATACATTTTCCTGCTTAACAATAGTGCTACAATAAGTGTTACAGTGTAAATACAATACAATAAAACTTTTTATTTTATTGCAGCTGCTAAGAAACATCTAAAATCATTCACAATACCATGAACACAGGATTGTGATAATATTATATGATAAATATATATTATAAATATAATTTTTTAGGGCAAACTGACAGGTAAGACACTCTTTTTAGAAATAAAAAGTCTATGTACATCACAGCATTGTGAGATTTTCAAATGGGAACTATTATGCCTTGAACACATGACGTCTATTAAACCTTTCCACTGACCACGTGCATACTAACGTTCATGAATACATGAGGCAGTGAATCATCAAGCATGAATGTACAATTCACCAAAGATCCCATCTACTGGTTATCATTTAAAACATCTTTAAAACCAACATTTGTGAAGCTTCTGAAATAGTAGAGGTGCAACGATGAAGCTTTTAATGCCAGAAAACCGGAGATGAGTGTTTTTTTTTTTTTTTTTTTAATTGGCCACCACTTCAGGAATAAAGATCTTGTAGGTTTTTTGGTATCTATTCAAGATATAAGTACCAACATGTACTGTACTAATGGATCTCTGGGTGTTTATATATATATATATATATATATATATATATATATATATATATATATATTTTTTTTTTTTTT
>JANDJT010000092.1:11434870-11467745 GCA_024331685.1 Stegophilus panzeri | reverse complement strand
TATTTTTTTTTTTTTTAAAGGTTGGTTAAAATTGAACTAAAACTTGAACCCTAGAAGTTCCACTGTCTTCTTAAAAAAAACACCCATAAGATATGGTTCAACCAAACTGTATCTTCTGCTTCTACAGGAGAAATTTAAACAAGTGCAGCCAAATCTGGCTATGGATCTTTGTACATCAAGTCTCTGCATAAAGGTGAATAAAATAAAATTTCAATAGTGCTTGTGTATCAATTTCACAGTGTCCAAAACTTCTTAACTTTTGACACTAATTTAAAACTTCTTTCTCCCAGGCAAAGCGTGTGGATGTAAAATATGGAGTCACCACTCTCTATTGCCAATCCTCATGCTGTAAGTTTTCTTCTGAAGATTTATTTACTTTTTTTTTTTTTACAGTCAATAAACAAATCAGCCCCATACTTTATTCTTCATATATGATGCACTTTCTTATGACCATTGATGGCGAAAGTTGTGCAGCCCCCTTAATACATTTGTTAACAGTAAATAATCTGATTTTGTTGCCAAAAATGACACCTTATGCTACTATACTTTTCTCTTGGAAAGACAGAGGGCAAGCCCTGCTAGCACATTTATACAATGATCTGGGTATTTGGGGTGAAAACAGTACTGAATTACTGAACAAGACCTAGCATGTCTAACAACACACTGACAACATGGGAGATCAGCTTGGCATGTGTCCAAGGTCTAATAAAAAGGCCCTCTAGAAACTTCAAGGCAAACATGTTACAGCTCCTCCCTCCACACACTCTCATACAATAAGCATATATTGAAGTTTTTTGTTGGATTTACTTCCTTCCTAAAATATACAAAAGCTTGTTTAGAAGTGTATGCAAATTATCAAATGCATGCAAACATGCATTTCTCTTTTGTCTTTGCAGCACGTTCTTCCTCCAAGCCCACAGACAGTGACAGTAAATGGCAGCTTATGTATGTCATTTTACCAGCAATGACACTGATTACAGCTGTAGCCGTGGCTGCTGCTGTGGTGACGATTGCAATGATTGGTGAGTTGGATATGTCTATACTTGTTTGATACAGTAATGCAAAGACAAAATCACTGCTATGAAATTGTGATTATCAGTATTTTTATGGTCAACATCAATTTTAATCCTGTGTGTTGCTGAGAGCTTAACAAAGCTACAAGATAATAGCAGCTCTGCCTACTAGCTAGCATTTAGCTTGGAATCTGGCATCAAGCTTGCTAGCTAACAAAAAAGTATGATAAATAATAATAAATAATAACAATATTTAAACACTTACTAAACATCCAGTCAAATTTTTTTTTAAATGAAAATGAGTCAGTCAGTGCATTGTTACTACTCCATTTCCTTCTTGATGAGTCACATGTCTGAAATCAATAGTGCTGTTCATGAACTATTCACAAAGTAGGTGTTGCCACTTTTAGAAGTCCTTAATCCTTATCCATAGAGTGGATTTTCTTGCTTTTGAAGCTGAGTTCCTGCTCCAGAATCCACTTATATCATGTCGCCAGACCTGCCAACCTTCACACATTTCGCAAAATAGCTCTGCATTTTAACATTAGAGTATGCTGGTAGTACAATGGAGTTATCACTTAAAATATGGCAAAAGAGCAGTCTTCTTTTTCTCCGAATAAAAATGAAGAAAAGCCAATTGACATATGAATCTGGAATGACTGACAGTAGCATAGGAGTTTTGCACTCTCCAATATTAATAGTAAAGCTGGTGCTCTTAATTTGATTATCCTGCTAGAAAAAGAGCACACTGATGCAGTAGACTCACTTTCTCTCAATGTAAAAGTAGAATTTGTGTAGAAATGTTTTGAGTTAATTAATTTGAAATAAAATCTACTAGTGTATGTTCGAATTATAGTTAACATAAGTTAATTATAAGTATTAGGGATGCACCGAAATTTTGCCCACTGAAGTTTCAGCTAAAAATGGTAAAAAAAAAAAAGAAAAGGCACTTTACGAATACGTTGTCCTTATGGAATCATATACAAATATTTTGAACATTATACTTTGTTGTCTTAAATTAACATTATGCTCATGTTTAATTGGATTCAGGTTACCAGTTCAAAAGAACAACAAAGGCTCGGGGCATTGCACGCTTACCAGGACCACACACTGGTGAGAAAAAGTGTTTTCTTATACGAGAGCAGTCTGCATTACTAAGCATGTACAGTATCTATCAAGGTTTAAGAATATTCAACACATTCAGCTCACATGGAGTTTCTAGTAAATGATTGGTGATTGCATCCCACACATTTAGATAATGGTTGTGGTATGTGGAGTGTCAAAGAGCAACAATCAAAGACGAAGGGAAGGTAGTGGACTGTAAACACTTAGCACTGAGCACAGATGGGAAAGTAGTGAATATATTGTAAATTAGCTTGTTTTCAAGCAGCAACTGTTGCACAAGATGCCCACATCACCATATGAGTATCAATGATTGGGCAAAAACTACCATAAGAAATTAAGACTTTTCATTTGCAAATCTACAGCTGACTGAATATGTATGCAGAATAAAATTGTAATTCAATAAAATATGCTAAAATCTAACCCTAGACATGACTTTCACTCTAAAGCATATCACATCATATGCATTTCAGCCTTATTCTCTCCACTGACTGAGGAGGTGAACTCAAAAACTGAGCTGATGTCCACAGCAGCATGTGATGATGGAAATAGCTCAGAAAACTCTCAGTTACAAGACTCTGAAAGGTCCAATCTACTGAATGACTTCACAAACCAATTAGAAGTGTAGCTCTGAAGAATGCTCAAGATGGAATGTGCTGTTTTCATTTTGCTTTGCATTACTTATTTCTTTATTGGGGTAAAAACAGAGAAAAAGTTGAAATATAATATTTTTACCTTCAGAGCAAAAAAAACCCCAAAACGACTTTATCCAGCTTTAAAAGTCTTAAAAACTTCTCAACTTTTAAGATTGTTGCATACATTTCTGCTTTTGTGTTACAGAGCAGAATACATTTATTTATATGATATGTGTGGTTTATATTATTGTAAGATAGACTTATTTTTTTACTTGTTTCTGTTGAATATCACTGTTATCTGGACATTGTTGTGCTATAGGTCATGTTTAAATCTCTTAACACTGCCATTTTGTACGTGTAAGTTCTCAATAAAGTGTTTCACATGTTGACTCCTCTAATTGGATGTTTTTTTTTGTTGTTTTTTTTTTTTTTGCACCATTCTGGGTGAACCATAAAGACTGTTGTGTGAAGATAAGCAGTTTCTGAAATACTTAACCCAAGTGGTCTGGTACCAACAAACATGCCATGGGCAAAGTCACTGAGATCATAATTTTTTCCCAATCTGATGTTGATAAACATTTACTGAAACTCTTGACCTATACCTGCATGATTTTATGCATGGTGCTGCTGCCACATGATTGGATGATTAGATAAATGCATGAATTTGCAGGTGTATGTAGTTACAATACTAAGAAATTGCCCAATAGCTGGTCATAGGTGTGTAAAGGGTTAAATCTAAATGGGAAACAACTATTTAAAATTTGATTAGCTTCTTATATGAATATAACTACGGTGTCTTCTAATAAAAAAAATCAAGCATGTACATGTACTCATATTAATAACTTCCCATTTCAGTCAGTAGGGGTTTGGTATTTGAAACTTGTATAAGGGGAGAAATAATCACACTCTCAGATTAAATAATTGTGCTCTCAACTTTTGGCAGCAAATAGAAGTCATAGAAATGCCTTGTTGGTGAGAATTGCCAGACAGGAAGGCTATGGTAACTCAAATAATCACTCTTTACAAACCGAAGTGAACAGAAAAGCATTTCAGAATGCACAACACATCAAGTTTGAAGAAGCTACAACAGGAGAAGACCACATCAGGTACCACTCCTGTCAGATATGAATAGCAGATCCAGGTTATGAAACTAACTAGCAAAGAAATCTTTTAGAAGAAATCTCTCAGAAGTGGATGGATAGACCAAGGGGCAACTTAGCTTATAGAAACTCGTAAAAGCCACCTAGTTTGCTTTATAGGGGCCATATTTCATAATCCTTGAGCAATTAGATCATGTCAGCAGTTCCATTATGATATGCCATCAGATACTTTACTTTCAGGTATAATTTCCTTTTTATAATGGCTAACTAGGAAATATGATATGCCTGCAGGCTTCTCCAAATGCTTCTGTTCCTCTCATTTCACAGATTTGTGATTCCCTGCATGTGCAGAGTCTGTAATTATATGTTGTAGAACGTGTTAAAACATGAGGGTATGTTGAAAGAAAGAAATCATGCTGAAGCCTACAAAACAAACTCATTGGAATACAAACTCAGTGGAAGGAAGAAGTGTTCATAAACCCTAGTGCAACCAAACTTCACAAACACTGAAGACTACCAAGCTGTGGAGATGAAAGATTACCGCCAGATTGTAAACCCCAGAAACCCAGTATACTATGTTCATCATATGATTGTCAGTACAATCAATACAACCTCCCTGTGCCAGTGACACAATAATCAATACATGCTACCTCTGATGGAAATGAAAAAAAGGTGTAGAGCTTAATGTTAAGTCTGACTTTATGACCTAACAGAAGGTGAAAATATGCAGATAGAAGTCACATTTGAAGATATTTGCTCATATTTAGTAACTTATGCTATGACATTTAAGTGACTCTTGTATAAAGCAGCAATATATTACCATATGAAAATCCATATAAACTTGAGTTAAACTCAAACTGACCAATAAAAAATATACCATTACACTGCTATACTGAAAATACTGCAGTTCATTCATCACCTTCCTCTGGCACTGTGCAGCCACAGTGAGGAGTGAACAGCCGATATGGCTGCAGAGCCTGCTAGGAAGAAAAAGATAAGCTTCTTTGCAGTGTTGCAGGGGCAGGAACAAAAGCAGCAGAAGACTTTTCTGAGCAGTTCCATGCAGGAATAATTTACTGCATTGGAACACAGATTAGAGAAGATGGCATTTGGCATTGACCAAATGCAAGAGCTGATAGTGGCAATGCAACAGCACAAAGTTGAGGGAGCCTAGTACAGCCCCTTGCATGCAGACATGTGCACTCATGTGTTATTAGTGCCCTCCCCTCATTTGCTGAACTTGAGGCCCACTTCAGCAGAGACTGCTGGTAGCATTGACATAAAAATAGAAATGCAATGGCTGCAGTGAGAAATGCAAGAACATAATGAAGTAATGAGGCCAGCTGCCTCATTAGTATTACAGAGTAATGAAACTTTTTGTGTAAAGCCCCGTCCAGCTCAAATATAGAAGAACTGATACGCTGGTTTGTAAAGCACATAATACAAAAGTGAGTGTAAGTCGATCAGTGGCACACTTGTTACTGGCCCTTAAGGCAATAATGACTGCAGTATGACATGCAATGAGCTCAGAGATCTGACAGCAATTTAAGCTGTGGGAGTCATGGCAACAGGGTGTGGACACTATGGCTGTTAACGCAGATGAAGAGACTAGTTTGGCTGGTTCAAATGCTGTTGTTGGAACCTGGTAAAAACATGCTGTGTCAGTTGCCATTGGAACTAGGACAGGTAAATGATCACCTGCTTCTTTCTGACATCACAGCAGAACATATGATACTTGGGTTTGAATGTCAGCAACAGTGAATCGAAGACAGATTCCAGTGGAAACCACATAGACGCCACCATGGCAACCCGAAAGTGATTTTGTGGCTAAAAAGGGTGTGTTCAAGCTTATAAAGCATGATTTACAGAGACTGTCTGGGAATCCAAGCATTGTTTCGAAAATCACCATAAAAAAAAAAAAAAAAAAAAAATGTATTTACAAATGCTGACATTCCATATGCTATGCATGCCAAATGAGATGTGGGCAGGCACTTATTTTTTAATCATACATCTGAGTGTAGCACTCCAGTTCATGCCTCAACTGATTGAAGATTGATTTCCCCTGGTTCTCATCTATTCACCCAATCTGCAGCTTTTATGATCCCCGTTTTTTCAGCCACTCATCACCAGATTGTTCTGGCTTCAGTTCAGTACTCTTCTGGCCTTTCTCGTGTTTGCTTTCATGTTATGTTCAGTGTTTTCTGTCACGTTTTCCTGTGCTTATTCTGTCTGTTTCTCCTCATACGCTAAGTTCATTGCTTGTGGTTCACTGACTCTGCACTCAGCTCTCATGCCGCCAACCTGAGTTCAAGTCCCAGCCTTGACAACACTCAAGCCTACTCATATTCAGCCTTGCTCTCCCATCCCTGTGGCACAGTTGGAATCTTGACCTTGACCACCCAATTTCAACGCATCCTCATGACCTTCAATAAATCCAGTTAACTTTCAGTCCTGTGTCTGTGTTATGCATTTGGCTCCCCTCGTCTCTGTGTTCCCCATAACAGAAGGATGCATATTTTCACATTCCAATTGCTGTAGAGTACAGACAATTCCTCTGTTTCCATTTCAGGGTAACTTATCTCTTATGAGTGCCCCAATTTACAGCCCCCTCTAAAAGTATTGGAATGGCAAAGCCAATTTTTTTGTTTTTGCTGTGCACAGAATACATTTGGATCTGAGATCAAGAGATAAATATGACACAATAGATATAATAGATAATTCAATGAGATAATACAATTTTTGCTTTCATTTTCTGATATTTACATCTAGATGTGTAAACAACTTAGTACATGGCAACTTTTGTTTCATTCAGCATGTGACTGGTGTTTCTTTTTGCCCAGGTGTGCCCTGATAGATTGTTTAAACCAGAGGTTCTCAACCTTTTGTAACTAAAGCCCCCCACAAGCCTCCCCTATCATGTGGCACCCCCCCAGCATATTGGAGGAGACCAGGCATAATGATTATCTATTCTATATAAAATCTATCGATATATAACCTAATCTATAATCTGTTTAGATAGATAGATAGATAGATAGATAGATTTTTTGCTTTTGTGTTTTTGTACTTTCTGAACATTATAACTACTTTGAACAAGAGAACTAGGTTGTAATAACGTGGACTATTTTACATGTAAAACATGTACATGTATTCCATTCGTCTTGCGTTCTAAAAACATTCGCGTATGAATGATGTAAATTAGGTCAAAGGGCGTGTCTCGTTAGCCATAACATTGTTAAATCTCCCGCTCTCAGCCACTCACTGAACAGAGCAGATGTAGAGAGAGGTGTGAGTGCAGCAGGAAAACAAGACCTCGCGCTTGCAGGGCAGGACATTACTGGCTGCATTTGGAAAGTTGCTCAGGTTCGTCCAAAAAGTCACTAGATTTGTTGTTAGGCACCTTTTTTTTTTCTTCAAAAAAAAAAAAAAGTTGCTAAAGGTGTCTGAAAAGTTGTTAAGTTGGCAACACTGGTCTGCACTGACAGCTTGATAAAGGGCAGGCTAAGCTCTGCCTCTCCCCAGCAAAAAAAAAATACAGAGGGAGAGGGAACGTGGGGTTTTTCATTTATGCACATTCTATTTGAAAAGCGATAAAATACACCGTGTCCCCAAGTGATGACCTGTGTGTTTTTTTTTTCTTGAAAACAATTTGCGCCCCCCATCCGATCTCTCAGTGCAATTTATAACTCTGAATGTTTACTCTTGGTGAAGCCTGCATTTGTTATTAATAGGATAAATCAAAATGAATACCAGATAGCTGACTATGGGAGAAAGGGAAGTCATTCTGAAGCTGAGAAACAAGGGAAAATCCATCAGAGTCATTGCACAAGCACTGGGTATAGCCAACACATTTGGAATATCCTGAAAAAGAAAGAAACTACTGGTTTACCAGCAACCATACAAGTTGAACAATCGAACAGGTCGGCCAAGGAAAACAACAGTAGTTTATGACAGAAACATTGTGAGAGCTGTGAAGGGGAACTCAAAAACAAAAGTCAGTGATATTACCAACAAAACCCCAACCTCCACAGGACAGGGGTGAAGATATCACAATCCACCTTTTGAAGAAGAGTTTGAGAGCAGAAATATAGAGGACATACCACAAGCTACAAACCACTGATCAGCAATAAGAATCAGAAGGCCAGATTGGAATTCACAGAAATACAGAGATGAGCCACAAAATATCTGGAACCAAGATTAACCTTTACCAAAGTGATGGAAAAGTGTGGAGAAAGAAAGGATCTGCTCGTGATCCAAAACATACAAGCTCATTGGTCAAGCATGGTGGAGGTAGTGTCATGGCTTGGGCTTGCATGGCTGCTTCTGGAACAGGTTCACTAATCTTTATTGATGATGTAACTCATGATGGTAGCAGCAGAAAATTCAGAAGTCTACAGAAACATTCGGTCTGCCAATTTACAGAGAATTGCATCCAATCTAATTGGGAGGAACTTTATCATGCAGCAAGCCAGTACTCCAAAACAAATTGCAAACACAATTAAGGACTTCATGGGAAAAACGTGGAAGGTTTTAGACTGGTCAAGTTAGGCACCAGCCCTTAACCCAACTGAGCATGCATTTCACCTCCCGAAGAGGAGACTGAAGGGAGAAACTTCCAAAAACCAACAGCAACTGAAAAAAGATGTTGTAGAAGCCTTCAAAAGCATCACAAAAGATGAATACAACAAATATTAAGTGTTATTTACTTTAATTCACCTGAAAATTGGGTGGTCTGCTACCAAAGGTTCCATTTTACTAAGCTGTTTAAGACATCTAGATGTAAACATGAGGACATTAAAGCTGAAATTCTGATTTATCATCTCATAGTCATCTTTTGATCCCAAACCCAAATGTCTTCAGGGTATAGCAAAAACAAAATAATTTATCTTCTTTTCCAATACTTTTAGAGTGGACTGTATACATATTCTAAATCTGTCAGGGATGTTGACAGCAGCAACCCCATGGTAAAACTGGGAATTCTGCACCTCAGACCAAGTCTGTGTTCCTTGAATCCTAAATGACTGTCAGCAATATCTCAAAAGCATGTGGCTGTGTTGGTGGTAAGGTCATGCATACATGCCCTGGGGCATTGGTCCAATGTTTTCTCACTCATATAAGCATGTCCTTAGGTGTTCTTAGGTGTTCTCCCTGAAACAGGGACACAAATGCCCCCATGCGTGGAAAAATCTGAAAGTGAAAGGAAAATCGATATCAATATCAGAAAAACAATATCAGCATAACAGTGTCCTCAAAATAAAAGCAACACAACAAGTACTGCAACATTTTCAGGAACTCCACAAACAGTTGCATATGCTAAAAAAAAAAGACCACTGTGGTATTTTACGTTAACCACCATGGGTTCACAAAATCGCAAGTTTTTGAGTTGAATCATTTAGTCTGAGGACGTGGACAGATGCACATCTTCTGCCTCATAGCTACTGCACCAATACAGTCAGGCAGAGGCTGTGCTGTGTTGAAGCAAGCCTGTACTAGAGGCCTGCACTCCTGCGGGACTACCACGGAACCTGAGGGACCTGACGCAACAGAGTGCGGTGCGGGACAAGATTTGATGGATGGGTGTGGCTGGGAGAACACTCGTGTGTGTGGGTTGCAGGAGAATGTAATGATTCGCAAGACTCCCAGAAAATAGAACTATCAAAAAATAAAATGTATAAAAGCAAATAAATTGTTATGCATTTATTGCACAAGAGCAACAACAACAACTAAAATAAAATAAAAACTACCATACCATTTTACTGAGGCAAAATGTCTGAGCATGACACAGGTGGATCCTTTAGTGCTACAGCTGTTAATTCTTTATTAAAGAAAAGAGCATACAAAACTACAAAACCAACCAAAGGAAAATCTGATATTTGTTTTACGATGGTATGCGACAGCGAGGGAAAGCACCTTCCTTTTGCGTGCTGTGACAAATGCAGCAAGATACTCACATACAACGTGCACAAGTCCGGAACTTCAGGTTTGAAGCGTCATGCGTGGACAGTTTTGGAAGGCCAAACGTCCCTGACATTTATGGCAGAGATGCATTAATCTGAAGCCCTCATCGGTGAATGACATCCTATTCCTTCATGGATACATTAAGTAGGCATACAGTTTCTTTAGTTAACTCAGTTTATTTTTATTTATTTATTGCTAAATATTGAAGATAGGCCTATTTTGTTATCTGGGGATATGAATAGTATTTGTTTAATTTTTGGACAGACATTGCTTCAACAATTAACCTTGCACACCTGCAGGTGATAGATAGGTGCATAGGAAAAAAGACCACAAACAAAAAAAAAAAAAGAAAGAAAAATCCTGCACACTAACAATACTTGCACACGTATCAAAATAGCTTTATTCACAACGTTTTGGTCCCACAAACAATCTATTCAACACAATCTCATTTAAAATCAACACATGACCAATAAGTGCAATGATCCATCATTACCAATCCCAATCAGTCATGTAATCCACCACTGTAACCACATCATCATATAAAAGGGTTACATCAAAAATGTACAAATTACATAGACAAATGGACATATAAATAAACATAACAAATAAACATAACTCTATAGCACCACATTAAACAATGCTTCATTGTTCATGCCCACTGGTGATAAACTTTTAAGAGTAACAATCCAAAATAACTCATGTCTCTGCATTTCTATATCACCCCCTCTCTGTGGCACATTCACTTTTTCAAAACCATAAGTGTAAGGAGGAAATGTCATGATTCAAAGAAAGAAAATGGACTGCAACAGCTACTGTATTTTGGTACGTGTACAAGTATTGTTAGTGTGTGGGATTTTTTCGTTTTTGGACAAACATTGCTAAAAGCAAAAAAAGGCTCTATATTCTTAAGTATATAGCTAAATGCTTTTCTGTTTGGCTTTAAAAGTCTATGTGAGAAATCCAGGTTTATTATTTCATTTCTATTATTATTATTTTTCCATTGTAAAATTTTTTTGTTTTTTCTGACTGATCCTAAATATATGTTCTAAAAGTTTTGTGCAAAACACATCTTTCCATTGACACATTGAATTAAACAGAAATGGATAACGAAACAATTTTGTTTATTCTATGTGTCTTTATTATTGTATTCAATGGGGAAGCAAGTGAAAAAATATAGCCTACTAAACAAATCAATGTAGGCCTATACTTTTACTTGTGGCCTTTTGTGGGAGGGAGTGGGGCAAAATGTGAATGTTGTTGGTGGGAGTGGGAGAAGATAACATATTTTTGTTGGAGCGGGGACAGAATTCAGCGGGCCGGAGCGGGCAGGAGCAAGACAAAAAAATCCGTCCCACATAAGTCTCTAGCCTGTATGCAGGGATTGGCAAGTTCACAAGAAAGTGGCTTAGTCTATCTGTTTGCGAACAGATAGGCAACAGTCATGAACCACTCAGGTGGTTCAGGGAGACAGCAGAGGAGTTATGGATGACACTGTATCACTTTCAACATACTATGATACCAGTGTTGTTGACAGCCTTATTCAGACCATTGTTCCAGCTGTTGACATTACTGATGGACCCATCATTCCCACTAAGACAACACCTTCTGTTCTAGATGAATGGGTCATTGTGGCACAGCAGACCATACACCTTAAATTTATGGGTATGGCTCCTAGAATCAAGGTCTCCATCCTTCTGTATGTATGTATGTAGCAAAGTAACAGGCATAGTAAGTTCGGAAAGTATTCAGATCATTAAGGCCATCAATCTACAGACAATAACCAGATACAGATAATGACAAAGGAAAAACAGTATTTTTTTGCAAATGATCAAAATATTTAATATCTATTTTAGATGAGTATTTAAACTATTTATTCAGTTATTTGTAGAAGCACCTTTGGCAACAATTACAGATTTGAGTCTTTTTTGGTAAGTCTCTATAAGCTTTGGCACCTCAATTTGGGTAGTTTCTCCCATTCTTCTTGGCAGATCCTATCAAGCTCAATCAGGAACTGCTATCTTCGGGTCTTTCCACAGATGTTTGATAGGGTTCAAGTCTGTGTTTTGACTTGGCCACTCAAGAACTTTTAGAGACTTGTCCCAGAGCCAGTTCAGCATTATCTTCAGGTCGAGTCAGGCACATTCTGGAGCAGTTTTTCATCAAGAACATCTATGTATTTGGCTGCATTCATCCTTTTCTCAGACCATAATGCTGCCACAACTGCTTCAGGGTGTAGAAATAGTATTAGCCAGTTTATGAGCATTACCTGTTTTTTTGCCAGACAATATCACTTGCAGTTTAGCCCAAAAAGCCCCCACCCCCTCGTATTCTAACAGTCCTTTAAGTGCCTACCATATGCCTTTTACTAAGCTTCCTTCTAGGCTTTCTACCATTAAGCCCTGATTGATGGCGTGTTTATGAGATGGTTGTCCATGTGGCAAGTTCTTTCATCACTGAGGAGGACTGCTGAAGTACTCTTAAAATAGCTGTTGGTTTCTTGGTCACCTCCCTGACCAAGGCCTTTCTATCTCAGTTACTATGTTCCTGGTGATTTCAAATGTCTTCCATTTCACAATGATTGAGCCCACTGTGCTCCTGGGAAGCTTTGGAAATGTTTCTATACCACTGCCCAGCCTATGTCTTGACATAATTTGATTGCTATGGAGAGTTTCTTGGACTTCATGGTTTGGTTTTTGGTCTGAGATGCACTGTGAATGGTGGGACCTTATAAACACACATAAGTGCCTTTCTAAATCATGTCCAATCAGTGAATTTTCCACTCAAGTCAAGTTCTAGAGACATCGCAAGATGATCAAAACAAACAGTATGCACCTGAGCTGAGTGCCTTAGCCAAGGGTGTGAATGTTCAGCAAAATTTGCACATTTTTTTTTTTAAAAAAACATGATTTTGTGTTGTTATTATGGATTATTTTGGTGTAGATTAATGGTCAGAAAGTACATGTCATCTATTTTAAATGGAATCTATAATATAATAAATGTGCGGGGGTCTGAATTCTTTTTTGAACGCATTGTAAACAATGTTTTTAATTCTTTTCAGAGAAGTCAAAATGTTTCTTAAAGATTCAGAATGCCTCCAACCCTCACAGAAAACAATGGTCCCACTGTGCAATTTGGAATTAGTACTAAGCTTGTGCAATTTCCTATATGAACAAATGGAAGATACAGACCTAAAGTGGCTTTCACTTAAGTGTCAAATCGTTGAATGCTTCTTATCCTCAGTAAAGAACAGTATCAGCACTAGAGTGATTTTATACTCAAAAGCCTAAAAAAACTATCAGCATTTATAAGTATAAGCATTAACACATAGGGTTAATTTTCAATATCAATACAGTATAGTATTTGCACTATTTATGAGTGCTGTCTGTTCTTGTCTGGTGAGGTGTACAATCAGGACTTGTTATGAACCCCTATGAGGACTTTGATACCTGGGTTACTCTAGTTCTGATAGAAACTGCCCTGGGTTAGGTGCTTACTCAGGTTGATGAGCATGGCCAGAAGATGAGCATGGCATAGAGTAGGCATTTTATAGGCTGCATATGTGAGATTCAAGGTCACACGGTGACAAATTTGATGGTTACATACATAAATTTCTGAAGTTAGCATCGTTTGCAGCTCTAAATATAGCCAGGTTCATAGCTCTTTATGATCAACACTGAACAGTTCAGACACTGGATGCGTACCTAGTCTAGATCTTCTAAAGCTTGCTTATATGCTACAATGAAAGTTTGTTGAGTGAGTCTTTCTTACAGGAATACTTATTACATTTTCTTCCTTTTGCCAAAAAAGTTAATGGCACCACATCAGGTATTGTTAACTGTGTTAATAAATAGGTAATGCTAGTGTGGAGGGGAGGAGTGTAG
Source organism: Stegophilus panzeri (assembly GCA_024331685.1). NCBI lineage: Eukaryota > Metazoa > Chordata > Actinopteri > Siluriformes > Trichomycteridae > Stegophilus > Stegophilus panzeri. The sequence continues at coordinate 11,454,039 of JANDJT010000092.1, read as the reverse complement.
GGTGTGGTCTTTCAGCTAATTCCATTATTACATAACTAAAGAGGTAAAAGAGACTGACCTTTGAGGAAAGGTGTGAGGAGAATGGGCGTGGTCTTTTAGTTCAAAGCTCACTTATTACATAACCAATAAGGAAAACGGTTATTGACTCACAGAATGGTATACTGTCCTAGTGAACAGCAGAGACATTGAGCAGGACATGATAAATATCCTAGGCCAAATTGTTGAAGGGGGAACTTGGGAGGAAATGGAGAAAAAAAAATTTGGATATGAGTTAGACATTTAGCAATATGCACATTTTTAATTGAATGTAAATTAAATGTTTTTGAATCATAAATATATTTTCTTTCGGATGGACCTGTTTTTAAATAATATCTTGAAATCTTAGGTTGAAACAAGGCAATAGATATTGAAACAGAAATATTTTTCAAGTGTTTTGAAGAAAGTGGTTTGTAAGGACATTGCTTTTTTTGGTTCTTGGTTATGCAGATGTATTTCAGAAATATTCAGCCATCTGTGTACTTGAAACAGCATCATGGTATGGTCACATTTAGCTTTTTTGCTTATAAGCAACCACAGATAATACATTTATTTCAAAATCCATTTTGCATAAATTGTCTTCATAGGTCACCTGTGTCAGAAAGTTTAATACCTATAATGCCTGAACAGTTACTTATGCTTGGACTATTATAGATGTGCAATCATGAACCTGGTGATACCTGGTTGTAAATAATTAACCCATTTTTATTTCTGACATTTATGTAACTAAAGGTGAGGACATGACCTTAAGGTGTTTCCTGGATTTAAAACAAATGACAGAGTTTTGTTTTCATTTTGGTGATATGGGAATTTCACAAAATCAAGAAATCCAATATCTTGGCCTATTTTACCAATGAGTCACAGATTTGAAACTGAAACAATTCTTAGTGTAGTATAATTTTGTAGTATCATTAGTGTAGTATCATGTAGATCATTTTTGGCAAGAGTCCCCCTGAACAACCTGTTCACACTATGGTGAAGAAGTGAGTGTACATTCCATGGAAAGGAGTGAAATGGGTGTGTTAGTGTTACACTTACAAAAAAGGCATACATTGCCTTTTGATTTCATCTCATGCTTGCACATTTTGTGTTTGGGTAATCCACTTCAAATCATTAATGATTATTCATAATGACAACATTTCCAGGAAATGATGGTCTACTGTGAAACAAAATACATTTCATCGGTTTCATATTGTATGTAGACGAAGATCTCAAGGCACATTTTACACCACAGTAGTGTCAATGCACATTAATTAGCCCCCTTATCTGGATACAATACAATCAATCAATCAATCAATCAACCAATCAGATAAATAAACATACAAACAAACAAACAAATAAATAAATATTTGCAAAAACTTAAAATTAACATTTTCACTGTTAAAAATGACTAATTTATTGTTAAATAAAACCTTGCTTGATTTCTCGATTAATTCCCCTTCCCCAAAACCCTTTGGGGAAGAACCACATATGGCTGTGATGGTCAGATGTCCACATACTTTTGGCCACAGTAGAGTGTATCCCTTTAGGAATGATCCATGAGAAGTATTTAACAACCCAAACAACCCTCAGTATCACTGCAGGATCAACACATCTGAAAACATTACAAAATAGGTAATTATTAGAAATTATTACAAATTAGGTTCACTAGATCACAATTAAAGCACAGCCTATTACCACTGTCACACACAAGACTCATGTAAACCACTATTGAATCCCATTATAAAGCCAAACAATTAATTTTATCATCCTACATGGCAAACACCAAATATCATTAACATCCACCTTAAAATCACCAAGAAACAACTCTGTATTTATTGTCTTGTATATTTACTTGTATTTACTTGGTAGATGGAGTTGGCCGGGAAGCCCAAGAGTAGTGAGTTGCAATAGTCCAGTTTTGAGATAACAAGAGTCTGGACTAGTATCTGTGTAGCCTGTTCGGTGAGGTAGGGTCTGCTTTTCTTGATGTTGTACAGGATGAACCTACAGGACCGTGCAGTTGTTGAGATGTGGTCTGTAAAGGTCAAGCTGTCATCAAGAATCGCCCCAAGGTTCCTGGCCATCCTGGTTGGCCAATGACCAAAAGCACACAAGTCATTCTACCAAAGAATGAATAAAGTTAATGTGTTGGAATGGCCAAGTCAAAGTCCTGACCTTAATCCAAAATAAATGCTGTGGAAGGTCCTGAATCAAGCAGTTCATGTGAGGAAACCCACCAACATCCTAGAATTGCAGCTGTTCTGTACTGAGGAACGGGCTAAAATTCCACCAAGCTGATGTGCAGGACTTTTCAACAGTTACCAGAAATGTTTAGTTGCTGTTATTATTACACAAAGGGGCCACACCAGATACTGAAAGCAAATGTTCACATACTTTTGCCTCTCACAGAGATATGTAATATTGGATCATTTTTCTCAATAATTATGAGCATGTATAATAGTTTTGTCTCATTTGTTTAATTTGGTTCTTTTGGCTACTTGTGTGAAAATCTGATGATATTTTAGGTCATATTTATGCAGAAATGTAGAAAATTCTACTTTCACAAACTTTCAAGCACCACTGTAATACTTTACTCTTGTTAAATTATTAAGCATTAACATTAACATCACAATCTTTTGGCTCATTATAGCCCAACCAATTTGCTTAGTTGATACAGGCTTACTGCATCACTTACAATTTGTTTGTTTAACCTTTTTTCATTCATCACACTACCCATACATTCATTAAAATTATTTAGATAGCTTAGTACATGACTGTTTTTGATTTTAGATATGATATTATTTTGCTACTATCCTTTTAGCTATTCTCAATTTTTAACATGTTTTATGTAAAGTACAAAAAAGTGCAAACTGTGCCCTAAAATTCAGTGTCAGTGTCGGAGTTCAGTGTCAATGTCTTTGCTAAAGTTAAAGTACAAATATTATTTTATCGAAAGTGAAAATGGCACTCTGAAAAGGGCATTTTAAATAAAACTGATAGCAAATTCAGAGCTAAGGCATTGCCTTTGCCAAGAACCATTTTCAGAACCAACTCTGTCATACAGTTCCTTTAGGTAAGGTCATGGATGGGAAATGTTCTGTGTCACAACTGCTCTTTGAACAATACAGGCTGATTCACCAGTGGCTGAATTATCATGAATACTTCTGCATTTTGAGGCAATTGCCACTGTACTGAGAATTTTCATATTCACAGAAGTATAAGTGGTAGAAGTAAGAAATAGTAGTATTAAGTAGTAGTAAGTTGAACATAAAGATTTCTACAAGTCATATGAGGAAGAGATGGTACATACTGTACAAAAACCTAATTATATTTAAATACAGTAACACTTCCAGGTGGGACCATGGTTGCTGTGGCATGGGTAAGGGTATTGATTTCCTGCAGGAAGGGTTCTTGGGACTTTGGTATGGGTGAAAACTGAATATAATGAAAGGAACTTGTGAACTCACCGAACACTTTATTAGGAACAGTATACTAATGTTGTGTAGGGCCTCCCTTTACTGTCAAAACAGCCTCAAATCTTCATGGCATGGATTCCACAATATATTGGAAAGATTCCTTTAAGATTCGAGTCCATGTTGACATGATTGCATCATGCAATTCCTGCATATTTTGTCAGGTGCACTTTCATGCTGTGAATCTCATGTTATACTACATCTCAAAGGTGTTCTACTGGATTCAGATCTGGTGACTGGGACAACCACTGAAGAACACTGAACTCATTGTCATGTTAAGGAAACCAGTATGAGATGACTTTTGCTTTATGACCTGGTGCATTATCATGCTGGAAGTAACCATCAGAATATAGGTAATAGTGGCTTTCCTGTCAACTTCAACCAGACTGGCCATTCTCTATTGACCTCTCTCATTACAAGGTGTTTCTGTCGGCTGGGTGTTTTTTCTTTATCGCACCATTCTGAGTAAACTCTAGCGACTGTTGTGCATGAAAATCCCAAGAGAGAGAAATACTCCAGCAGTTCTAGAAATACTCAAACCAGTAACAATCATGCCACGGTTAAAATCACAGATCACATTTTCCCCATGGTGTGAACAATACCCGAAGCTGCTGGCCTGTATCTGCAGGATTTTACGCATTACACTGCTTCCACATGATTGGCTGATTAGATAATTAAATGAATCAGTAGGTGTATATGTGTTCCTAATAAGGTGCTCAGTTAGTGTGTTTCTGTGAGTATGTTGGGCCAATAGTACTTGTTCTGAAGGAGTTGACATGTTCTTTGGCCAGTTGCAGGTGTCGTGTGAGCCCAGGTGATTAGTTTGTCTCTCAAGGTGGCTGGGTGCAAATGTTATACTCTAAGTTCTTGTGATCAGTAAAGATTATGAATGGGTGTATCGCCCCTACAAACAGTGGCGCCACTCCTCCAATGTCAGTTTTACTGCCAGTAATTTGTGGTTGCCAATGTCAATTCTGTTTGGCCAGCAAGAGTTCTTTGAAAAGAATGTCACTGGGTAGTGTTTGGGTTTCTCTCCAAAATGCTGTAATAACATGGCCCCCACTCCTATCTCTGAAGTGTCCACCGCAATGATGAATGGCTTAGTGGGGCCTTTAGGCTGAGGGTGATGGTGGTGAATGCTTTAGGATGAGGCTGGTGGTGAAAGCCTTTTTTAGCTGTTCGAACACCTCCTTGGAAGAAGCTGTTCTGAGGAAGTGGGGACCATGGGGAGAGGATAACAATATGTATTTAACTGTGATTTGGTAGAACCCTCTGTAATTGATATATGGTTGGAGTCCACCACTTTTCATGTGTACAAAAAAAGAAGCCAGCAGAGGCAGGAGAGGTGGATATACCCTTGTTGAAGTGCCTCCTCAATATGCCGTCACCATAGCATTGTGATGGAGAGTGGATAGATGCGGTTGCATGGAGGTGTGGTCTCTGCCATGATCTCTATGGCACAGTCATAGGGATGTTGAGGTGGCAGGCCGCTGGTCTTACTGAACACTTCTTTAAACATTAAGTATTTTGATGGGATGGATATTGGTATGCTGGATTTGGTGATATGTTCCTGATGTAGGGCACAGAACTGGAGCATGAGGGGTTTAGAACACAGTGTGATTGTTCCATCTCCACTGGGTCTGCCACCCAGGGTTTGAATATAGAGGGGATGTTGGAGTGGTTGAGAGGGTAGATTAAGCTCTTTTATGAGGTTTGCTGATGAAATTCCCTGCCACTCCAGTGCTGAAAGCATAGAAATACCTCCTGATAGATTTATCTGGAGTGAATGGCTGATAAGTCAAGAATTTAGAGAAACTCACCAGGAGTGAGTCTGGATGGTTGCTCGCTCAGCTGGAAGGTGTGGATCAGTTGAAGGTTGACCAGAGAAGACACTGTGCTACTTGGTGACTTGGGTTGCCACAGTAATAACATGTGTTCTGTTCTACAGCATTTGCATGGGCTTGGGGCTGTGAGACTGGGGATTCCACTCTATTTTGGGTTGCTGGAAATTATCTAATATTTTACACACTCATCCAGAACAACTTACATTTATCTCATTCATACATCTGAGCAATTGAGGGTTAAGGGCCTTGCTCAAGGGCCCAACAGTGGTAGTTGGTGGTGCTGGGGTTTGAACTCATGACCTTCTAAGCAGTAGACAAACACCTTAACCACTCAGCTACCACTGACCCATAACATGCAGGATTATCTAAGGGCTCAATCAGCTAGTCTAGAGTTGCCGAATCATCATGGCAGGCAAATTTGGCTATCACTTCTGGGTTTAAGCCTGTGTGATATGCCATCTTAAGTGAGCTGTCATTCCAGCCACTCTCCGCCGCAAGGGTACAGAACTCTAGCAAATAGTCCATGGCAGTTCATTGACCCTGGTTAACAGATAGGAGCTGCTCTTTGATTTCTTTACTCTATGGAGAATGCTAAAAAACATATTGGAAAAGCTCTATAAAATGATTGTAGGATGATATAGGACACCCTGAGACTAGACAGGGTGACTTTATTGCACTCAGACACCCTCCTGGTTGGAGAAGTAGAGAGATCATTGTGGCATGAAGCCCTACCAGCTGACAAAAAAAAAGGGCCCCAGGACATCCCCTAAATGGCCTCTATGAACGTCCCCCGAACGTCCATGTGTAGGGTCCCCTTGACGTCCTACAGACATTGAAGGGAACATTCACAGGATGTCCAGCGGCCATTCGGGAAGCTTAGGGAACTTTCGCTGAAATTAACACATTCAGTAATGTTATGCTTTACGTTATGACTCTGACATCCTCGGAACGTCCGCCAGCGAATGTTATAAACCGGACCAAATGCGGACCTGAGTGGATGTTCGCGAAGTCCGGGAGATGTCCCCTGTTTGCTGGGCTTGCACTAAGCTGACTCTCCTGAATACTTGTTGGGACAGGAGATGACGGAAGGACATGGCAGGAGGCCACTACATAGTGAAAGCCAGTGGAAGCACGTTAGTGAGCTGCTTTAGTTTGGCATCCAACATGACTAGGTGCTGTTAGTGCTCCCCAAACCTTGGCCTTGTGCCATGATAGCATTCTGCCAGTCCTGCTCACCTGCTGCATCCATGTGTTTGCAAAGTACTCTGTCAGGCAGTGGAGACAGTTGTAGTTGCAGGTGAGGTTTATGAATATCATGCAAACAATCCAAAACATAAAGCAAGTCAAAAGCAGGCAGATATTCAGGTGATCAGCAAACAACAAAAACTACTGCAGGCAAAGGCAGAACTCATGGAACCAGATAACAAAGAGAGTCAGTTGTGCATGATTAGAAACCCAGTGAGCGTGACAAAAGGGTGTTTCTCAAACGGAAGGCTGCGTCCTACCTAGAACAGTCCTTCTGAGGCTTCTAGGCTTGGCGAATCCTCAGCATTGAACTCTAGAATGAGACAGACTAGTAACACTAATATGTACTTTATTTTTCTAGTACCAAAGCCATAACAGTAATGCCATAATATTCTAAACTTCATAAAGTTCTACTGATTTTTTTTTGTAATTGAAGTAGTGTAATACTATTTAATTTAGGAAAAATACTTTAAAAATGTTTTCATATTAGCTGACTTTATATAATGCAATACAGGGAATGTGAATCATATGGCAACCTTCTGTAGTTTCCCAGTGGTTTATAACATGGGCAGCATTTAATTTTCAGCAAAACAAAAGTAAACATGAATTCCTTCATCTCCAAAAAACATTTTACATTTTATAACAAACTCGGTGGAGCTCAGTGCCAACTTGTGTCCCACCATTTTTTTTCGTAAATTTTGGAATGTGCACAAAGGATTGTGGGTGATTGTAGGACACAGAGGATACACTGATGCAGCCTTCAAAATCCGCCAAATGATGGTCACAAAACAAAAACACAAATAAAACAAATGTAGAGCTTAGAATCATAAACATGAACTATGAATGCAAAGTAAACACCATACAAATAACTGAGCCAGAACCATTTCTCACAGCAGTTCTTGCCAGGTTTCCCACTGAAGCTAAGCAGGGTTTAGCCTGGCCAATATCTGGATGGGAGGCCTCCTGGGCAAAACTAAGGTTGCTGCTGAAAGTGTATATTAGTGAGGCCAGCAGGGGGTGCTCACCCTGGCCTAGTGCCCCACTATAGTGAGATGGACACTATACTGTGGAAACAGCATGTTAAACCTGTCTTGACTCTCTGTGGTCATTAAAAATCCTAGGATACTTATGGTAAAAGAGTAGTCCTGGTGAATTTCCCCCACTGGCCCTTCTTTATCATGGCCCCCTAATAATCCCCATCTCTGAACTGGCTACATCACTCTCTCCTCTCCACTAATAGCTGGTGTGTGGTGGGTGTTCTGGCACACTATGGCTGCTGTTACAACATCCAGGTGGATGCTACACACTGGTGGTGGTTGAGGAGATTTTTTTTTTTAACATTGTGTATTGCAAAACATTGCACTGAAACCTAAAACTGTTATTCTAGATTAATCATATTAGATTTATTTAAATCTTAAAAAACAAACAAAAAAAAACCCCAAAAAACAACTTTTTCATTTGGTGTCTGTTAGGAATACACCATGGATGGGCTGTCCAAGTGACTCACGCTATGTGAAATTCCAAACTAAGTCAAAGAATGTTTTGTTATATTTTGGGTAGTGCTCCACTCACATGTGGCAATGATCAGCTGTCATTTTCCATAGGAAGCCAAACCAGTTTATGTGATGTCCTGTGTCACCACAACCCCCCGTCCCTCAAAGACCTCCCTGATGCTTGCCATAATATTTACATTCCAACTTACATTTCACAATTATCATAAGCATTCAAATATTTTAAATACCTAATAATGTACTCATCATAAGATTAAATGAAATTGCTGTACTAAAAATAATAACTAAAGCTATAATTTACTGTCAATATAATTACATGACATGTAATTAATAAAACAGGTGCTGGATGTCAAAAAGGCTCAAATAATTGCTGACACTGATGACATGTAACTACAGGTTTTGGAGCAGTTTAATATGCTGAGCAAAAAATACCAAGTTATTAAAAAAAAAAACAGAAGTAGAAAATAAAGGAAAAAACCTTTTTACTACAAAGATCTGTAAAAGAAAGTACAGTGATGCAAAAAACAGAGAAATCAGAATTTGCTTGGTTCCTGGAATTACTGCTGGTAGCTATTGCCATGACTCATCTCTGTTTCAACCCTATCGGGTAATTCACTAGAGTTTGATTTACTTGTGTGCATCATTCCACACATAAGTAAATTCCATTGCACAAACAACGTGAATACTACATAGTATCCAACTTATCACGCAGTCATGACGTCCTATCCCTGGTGATATTTGTGTGTTTGTGTATGTCTTTTGTAGTGTTTGGTTGCTACTATGTGACAACGTTTCTATTGGCATAGCCAAGAGAGACTGTACTCATATTTAAGTAGCAGTCAGGACAAAAAAGAAGCTTCCTCTTAGCTCTGAAATAATAATGTAGGCCATTTCCTTATTTGTGGTATTTTAAGCAAGTGATGGTGATAAGGTCATGTCCCTGGCAACATGTAAAAACATGAATGAAGTCATTTGTTTCCTTCAAAGCGTGAGGAACTGACAGGTTTGCATAAAGTGGAAGTTTGATTACATGCTACGGATCTAATTGAAATATGAAAATTCTGAAGACACAAAAACACCATACATATACACACAAAATCTTGCATTTATGTTTTTTGGTATTATGCCAACAGAGTGTGGCTAAATGAGAATGCTCATACACAAATTCCTAACTTCAGTAACTGAAAGCTAAATTTATCCTAATTTTCACTATCAGGTCATCTTTATAGGCGGCTGTGGCTCTGGTGGTAGAGTGGGTTGTCCACTAGTCATCCACTAATCACATGACTCCACATGCCGAAGTGTCCTTGGGCAAGACACTGAACCCCAAGTTGCTCCCGATGGCAAGTTAGCGCCTTACATGGCAGCTCTGTCACCAATGGTGTGTGAGTGTGTGTGTGAATGGGTGAATGAGAACCAATGTAAAGCGCTTTGGAACCGCAAAGGTTAAAAAAGTGCTATATAAGTGCAGACCATTTACTATTTTTCATATATGAATACAACAGTAATATATATTTTTGCTGGTGAATAACAAAACAAGGCAGAAATAATTACTAATGTTTAATCTAGGAAAAGATTTATCATGTCCTTCATCTGCCTCTGTTGAAATGAACACCTCCCATGATCCATGGTCCTCAACTATAGTGCCATGAAAAAAAACAAAAAAAAAACAATGTCCCCCCTTCCTGATTTTTATTATTCTATTTTATTTTGTTTTATTGTTATATGAGACAATACACTTTTTAACGTTATCCAGCACCAACTGCTCCTGTGTTAAAAAAGAAATTGCCCTCTTATTTACTTAATCAACCAATTAGCCACATTAAATTAATAATTGGGTTCAAGTAGACAGGAGACACCCAGACTTAATTACTGCCAGCCCTGTTGAATCAACATCACAGACAGAATTTTTCCAGCAATGTGAAGTATGATAAAAGGTCTCAAAAATCCGCACATGTGATCAAAAGAAATTCCAGAAAAGATGAGAAAGAAAGTTAATGAAATATATCAGTGTGTAAACCATTTCTAAGGCTCTGGGACTCATGAGAGCCATTAGCTCTAAACAGAGAAAAATTGAGAAGTGGCCAGAATACCAAATGTTTTGAAGAACTGTAGGCTTTGCTCACCGCAGATAATGCCAGCATTCATTATTCTACCATAAAGAAAGATACTGGCAAAAATGGCATGCATGGGGGAGTTGCAAGGTGAATACTACTGTTAACACATTTGCCAAAAAATACCTTTATGGCCCCTAAGCATTTCTTGTGGACTGATGAGTCTGGCATAAAGCTAACACAGCATTCAACAGTAAGAACATCATACCAGCAGTCAAATGTGGCAGTGTCAGCGTGATGGTATGGGGATGCTTTGCTGGTTTTGAAGGTTTTGGAGTGGCCTAGTCAAAGTCCTGACTTTGAGATTGAGATGCTGTAGCAAGATGCCAGTAAAAGTAACAAAGAGTGGGTCAGTATTCCTCCACAGTAATGTGAAAGACTGATCTCCAGTTATCTGTAGCATTTGGTTGAAGTTGGTTGTAAAGGTCTCCCTGGCTGCAGAAAGTTACCCTTTATGTTCTATCTTCCATTTGCTGTGTTAACCCAGATAGGACCTTATAATACCAAGGTCATGAAAAACATGGCATTATTTTATTATTTAATAATAAAATAATCAAATGGTGAATTAAAAATGTGATAAAGTAGCCTAAATCTGGTGCACACATTGCAATTTAATAACATCAGTTTATTATCTTGTGGCCACATTGAATTGTGTGCATAATTAACTGTGAGTCCATGATAAAAATTATATTTCATATATATAAAATTATATATATATATATATATATATATATATAGCCAAATAATGAGGGTGGAAGCCATATAGTTAACTTTTATATTACACTATGAAGAGTAATTGTTGGTCTGTAAGTTTATTTGTTTGTTAGTTATTAATATACTTATTGCTCTATTTACAGACACATTTAATACATTGTGCTATTACTGTATTTATATCATGCATTACTGTACTTCAGGAGTAACATTTGACTGAAATGGCTTCTAAGATTATTAATACTTTTAGAATTTCTGTGTTCTCTGTGTTGCTTAATTTAGTGCAGAGTTACTAAGTATGTAAGCTTGTGTTAAGGTAAAGCTCTTACAAAATGCTGTGCTAGAAACTTACTATTGAAGCTCTTAAAGAAATTGTTTTTTTGAAATTGAAATTGCAAATCACTTCTAGCACAACAGTAACAGCCTTTTCCTGAGTCTGATGATTGACTGTTTCAGTGTCAAAATCCAGAGAAAGATTTCTCTGCAAATTATCATAAACGTATTGGACATATCGTGCACATATGTGCATAATATTGATTAGAAGCATATTAAACACTGTATGTAGATACAGTAACTGGAGAAAGTGTAGTAGCAACAAGCAGTATTAAGCCTGAGGGTGTTAATGTAACACTTCACTTCACACACACACAGTCCTGTTCCCAAGCAAGTTAGATGTAATTTCCCTGGTACTGAAATGTTTTGTAGGCTTCATTGTCCAAGGCAAATTTACAAAGACATGATGGTACATGTTGAAAACTGATATGTGTTCATAAAAAAAAGATTTTCATCTTTTTGTATTCAACTGGTAAGCATTTAATGAGGGTAAAAAGTGTTATCTGTTCAGAAACAAATAACTATTTCTGTCTTTCACATGAACCATCACAGCCCTGTGAAACAATCTGTATCCAGTCAGCAACTGCTATGAAATATAATGCTATTTGTCTAAATGAATAAAAATTAATAAATAAATAAAATCAATTCAATGTGAGTTCCAGCATGTTACGAGGCTTCAGGTATGAAAACCCTATTAAATGAAGTAACAATGAGTGAAATTGATGGTTGCTTGACCATTTTTAATTTTTTTTTGAGTGATTACCTCTATGTATTGGCATAATCACTCAAAAAAAAATTGAAAAATAAAAAATGGTCAAGCAATCTGTATTGGACCACTTGAGATGGAATGACCTAATGAAAAAGACTCCTTGAGAATTTGTGTCTGATAGGAAATGACATCAGGGATAAACAAGACTGAATGTGTTATATAAACATGTTATACAGCAAGTGATTAACTAATAATCATAGTTAAAACTCATTGTGATGAGTTTAAAAAAAAAAAAAAAAAAATTCTATTCATTTTATTTAGAGGTGTAAGGTGTTGTGCTGATCAAACTTTTTGGAGATAAAGCGCTGAGCCGGAATTGTTCTCCCCTCTTGCATAGAGCAAGTCCAGCTCTTTATTATTAATGTGTGCAAGTTAATGTTGATGTTCATTTCTTTACCCATCCTTGTAGTTAATTTTGGAGGTTTGTCTTTCCCTAGAACAGATGTATTCAAACTTTTTCCCCATGACACCCACTTCCCATATTTTTTAGAACGTGTGTTCATCCCATTTGCCCAAAGCTTTTATTGGATAATATTAACTGGCAACATAAAAATAAAGTCCATAGCAGGGCATCATGCACACATACAGTCATATACAATCATACACTCATTCACACTTAGTGGCAATTTAGCATAGCAAACCCTAAGGAAACTCATGCAAATGTAACCAGCTAAGATAAGATTAATATAAGATTAAATTTAATAACTGAGAGAAAATGTTGTATTCCTGAGCACAGTCAACAATTTGCTGAATTTTTTGTGTGTTTCTATTTTCAAGTTGGACAGCATTTTCATAAGACTCATTCATTTTGTGAAAGCAGATGTGTTCAGATGTGTTATTTACAGGTTGTGGCTTATATGCTAGATAGCATCAGTAGTAGTAGTCGCATCTGTCTAAGCAGCTAGTGGGAACTCTCAGTGCATTTCTCCTCAAGTTACTGAGGAGACAATATTGCTGTGAGAGTCATTTATTTATTTATTTATTTATTTATTTAAATCTTTCCATTTTCAGGAAAAAAATGTGCAAAAGATGAATGTTCCCTACTGAAAAGAGTCGTCTAAGATGCATGTTCATTTTTTTTTTTTTTTTTTTATGTTTTCAAAAAAATAGCAGTTTCTGGGAAGTTTAATGTGCTTGTTGTGTGCTTGTGAGATAGCTATTCCTCATATCCTCATGGTTTGCATGGATTCATTTTATAACCATAATGCTGTGAACACTATACTATACTATACTATACTATACTGTACTGTACTATATTATACTATACTGTACTATACTATACTATGATTTTGTCACTAGGGATTTGTTTTTGTGGCTATTTTAAAAGGGAAACTAGTAAGAAAAATGCTATTAATAATATTTACCCATGTAAATGTTTGGCTGATATTATTTGTAAAATAATATACTTTTTTGCTCTTTCATTCGCGATAAAGTTACTGAAGAAATTACTAAAGTTACAGGGAGAACATGCGTAACTTCACACAAACAGTAACCTGAGCTCAGGATTGAGCTCTTTTTTGGTTGAAACCTGAAGGTAGTGTTTGTGTATTTTAGGCTGCCAATTTCCAGTGGTAACCCAGTGAACACAGTGATAGAATTTATTTCATGTTAATGAATTCAAAACATTCTCCATTCTCCTTGATGGGACGTGATTGTGCTGCATCAGCGCATCTTTCAAGCTAGCAAATCTAGTCGAGATGAGGGCACCTGTCAAAATGCAACTATCGGACAATTCCAGACGCTTATGATGATTGGCTCATCTACCATTTTATTAGGGGAAAACTGAAGACTGATCTTTTGGTGAAGCTGCTATATCTAACATACATTAAGGTTGGCAGGTCTGATATCCAATAATCATTAAAATACATATTTTTGGTATTTTCCATTTCAGCCCTCACCTGCAGTCCCAGCAGTGGTGCCCCACAGTTTTGAACACCTCTGCCCTAAAAGCTTTGCAAGTGCATAATGAACACTGACATGTTTGTACCAGATGATGGCAGTGTTAGATAAGATCTGAGTTCTTCCACTAAGCTCCCCATTCAATGTTTACACTCAAAAGGGGTGTACTTGAAAAACTACAATTCTGAACAAAGTTTTGAAAAATACATCCATATCTTCAGCTCTAGTCTGTACTGGGGAAAAGATATAATGCCATACAGTACCATCAGACATCTACATATATCTCACAGAAATGCCCAAAACATCCTAAAGACATTAGGAAATATAGTCACAGGTGCATCAGCAATGTTTAACTTCAAGAAACACAGTGGTGTGTCATTGTAGCCATGGATATCCTGAGGTGAAGCTTGTATAATGGAGCAAACAGTCACAAACATGACCAGTAATTCTACAAGTGAAAGAGCTAATCCGTGTTTTCCAGCATTTTGCTCATATCAGCGGCCTGTTGTTCAAGCCTGGCACTTGTACAGGCATGACGCCAGCAGGAGAGCTTCACCTTAAACAAACCCACCACTGAGCATGCAGGCATGATGTCAACAGGAAGGAATGGGACATCTAAGTTGAGGATGCCAGAGCAGAAATAAGACTGATAGAGATGAGATGAGAAAAAGACAGAGCAAGAAGATAGACAAGGAGATGGAGAAACTAAACTCAAAAGAGATGCTCTTTTAACGTGTTGATTCATAGTGAAATCTTGAATAGTTAAAATTTTCTTCTTCCTCTGTAATTAGAAAAGCAGCACATATTGGCCACAGATGAGGGGAAGTACAATCAGATATATTTACCTTCTGCAGCTGGTTACAGGGGAACCAAGCTCTCTGAACCCAACAAACCAGGCAATCATATCCTTTAAAAGATAAAAAGAGCTAGGCTGAACAAAATAAAATGGAAAAATCTATGATCTCATGTGCTATCCTGGAGTGTCCCTGTGAGGTTGGCTTGGCTGTTTACACATTCAGCAATTGTTTTCTTTGCCATTCTCTCTCCCTGAATTAAAAGGTCTCCTGTTTTCCCTCTTCCTCTCTGTTGCTTACTCACATAAATGACTACAGCATTCACAGAGATTGGATCTTCACTGTTTAAGTGTGTGTGTATGTGTGGGTGGTGTCCTTTATTTATCAAAGACAATTTATCCAGTGGCTTGTCTGTTAAACCCAAAGGAATAGGCTTCTAAAGGCCAGATCACATGTTCATACCTCATGACCAATAACAGCTCACGGCCGTTGGCTGAAAATGCTAAGCTCAGCAGAGCGCCTGGCTTTGTGGCCACCTAGATCTCTGACCCCACTGACCCCCTTTTGACCCTGTGGCTGTGTTTGTTGTTATGTTAGCCACGCGAACAACACAATGGACACACACACACGTTCTCCCAATGGGCCACAGCTGGGGGAGGACCATCTGCTGAAGCGCACTAGTTGACCTCTAACTTGGGGATGCACAGAGAGACAGGCAGAGACAAACCTGCAAGGAGAGGCTAAACAACCATCATTGGTGGACAAAATTATGGTTATATATGTGAAAGCCAGACAAGGGGGAAATGTACCAAATTTGTGAAGAAAAAGTGGGTATCTGTTAAAGAACTACTGTTTAAATGTGATCAAGGAGGGATGCTGATCTGAGTTCAGTGAGGTTCTGTGAGAATGCTTTTCATGTCTGAAAGTCAAATAAAGTCTATTTTTTTTATAAAACACATTTACATCACATAATAGATGATCAAAGTGCTGTACAGAGATGTAAAATTAATTCAAACAAAAGAAAGGAAAATAAAATAAACTGAATACATCAAAAGCACAATTGACTAGAAAAGAGTTGAATGAGGACACTGTGATATAGAGTTATTCATACATTCACTGACAGACAACAGCTTTATGCAGCACAGTGGAGTTTTGACATTGACCAAGAAGCTAGAACCAGACCCCAGTACTGCCAGTTTATACCGTACAAACCTGTGAAACTGCTCTCAGTTCAGCAGCATGCCAGCAGGGCTTGGTTCACCGAGCCTCCCGCAGTTACAAAGACCTGTGGCAATAATAGTAGCCTGCCCCCTTGGCATGGTATCAGAGGCCTCTGAGCTACTGCTCACAATGGCATTCCATGGCACAGCAGGTCCACCTGTGCCTGGAGCCCATCAGATGGCCTCATAGAGGGAGACGCAGCAGGGAAGAGATGGGCAGGTCCATCTCCCGCTTGTGCTTTGCTAGTGTGCTGAGGGGGCAGTAGGTTCAAACAGTGCTTGCCATGTCGGAGAGGGGAATTATACTGTGGCGCCAGTCAAACACATTTACAGTGCTTTTTTTTTACTTCATAAAATTGAGACCTTGAGTGTGAGACAGATGCTATATATAACACACACAGTCTACAACAGAGTCAACAAATATTGTAGTGTTTTATTTTTCAGTGCTGACTGTTATCTTAAGTTATCTTAAGTTAAGAAAAAATAAAGTAAAATGAAATCATCATCTTTGTAAAACCACCATATCCCTTTTTCAAACTGAATTCATGGCATTATGTGATACTGCTTAATAGTTCCATTAGCGCTAACCTTCAAAAATGGCAAAGCAAACGCGACTCTTACGCTATTAGTAGCATGGCTAGCTAGCTACAGTTCCCTCCACTAATATTGACACCCTCGGTAAATATGAGCAAAGAAGGCTGTGAAAAATTGTCTTGTTAATTCTTTTGTTAAAAAAAAAAATCACAAAAATACTCTGCTCTCATGGATATCAAACAATTGCAAACAAAACACAGATTTATCCAAAAAAAATATATCTTTGTTAAATATAGGTGTGCAACAAATATTGGCACCCTTTTATTCAATACTTTGTGCTACCTCCCTTTGCCAAGATAACAGCTCTGAGTCTTCTCCTATAATGCCTGATGAGGTTAGAGAATACATGGCAAGGGATCTGAGACCATTCCTCCATACAGAATCTCTCCAAATCCTTTACATTTATAGGTCCATGCTGGTGGACTCTCCTCTTCAGTTCACTCCACAGGTTTTCTACGGGTTTCAAGTCAGGGGACTGGGATGTCCATGGCAGGACCTTGATTTTGTTGTCAGTAAACCATTTCTGTGTTGATTTTGATGTATGTTTTGGATCATTGTCCTGCTGGAAGATATAACCATGGCCCATTTTAAGCTTTCTGGCAGAGGCAGTCAGGTGTTCATTTAATATCTGTTGATATTTGATAGAGGCCATGATGTTATGTATCCTAACAAAATGTTCAGGTCCTCTGGCAGAAAAACAGTCCCAAAACATTAAAGAGCCACCACCATACTTAACCATGGGCATGAGGTACTTTTCCATATGGCAACCTCTCTGTTTGTGCCAAAACCACCTCTGGTGTTTATTGCCAAAAAGCTCTATTTTGGTTTAATCTGACCATAGAACCCGATCCCATTTGAAGTTCCAGTAGTGTCTGGCAAACTGAAGATGCTTGAATTTTTGGACGAGAGTAGAGGCATTTTTCTTGAAACCCTTCCAAACAACTTGTAGTGATGTAGGTGACATTAGACTGTATTTTTGGAGACCTTTCTGACCTCCAGACACAAGTAACTTTTGCAATTCTCCAGCTGTGATCCTTGGAGATTTTTTTGGCCGCTCAAACCATCCTCTTCACAGTGTGTTGAGACAATATAGACACACTGTCATGTAATGGAGGAACAGACAGATGCAAGTGCACTTTAAGCTTTTATTAAAGAGACAGACAGACAATTCCAAATTTGAAGGCAACAATGCAGTCAAAAAAAAAGCGAGGAGTCAGGCGATGGGCAAATGGGCATAAACAAGGCTTAGACGAGAAGCGAGAAATGCGAGAACAAAACAGGATAAAAACCATGGAATGAGGAACAAGGATCAAAGGCTCTGTATGGGTCTGGCGAGAAACACACAAAAACACACAATACTTCACACTGAACAAAGACACACAAGGGGTTTAAATACAAAACGTAATCAAATAGGGATAACACAAAACAGCTGAGACATTAGGAAAGAACCAATAACATAACAGGGGTGGAGACAGAACAGAAACCAAAACAAAACACACATGTAACTGTGAACAGAGTCAATGACAACCCTGTCGTTGTTGTGCTTCTGGTAGTTCATGCGTGCTGAATGCTCTGGCACTCAGTGCGAGGGAAATCTGTGACAAAAAACACTCCCCCCTGCTGATCCTGGCCCTCTGGGCAAACTGTCCACACAGCCTCCCAGGTCCTGAGGCAGGCATTGGCCATAGAATAGTTGGTTTCCTGAGCAGCCGAGGAGCAGACATGAGGCTGGGGCAGGCTCGCCGGGGTTGTGAGGGGGAAACAAGGCTTGGGAGGTCACACTGTCAGCCTCAGGCATGAGCTGTACTTGGTAGGCCATGTCATTGGCCTCAGGTGTGAGCAGAGATTGAATTGGACACTCGTCCAATTCCAGGTTGATTCATAACATTTCCAGTTGACTGGAACTTCTTAATTATTGCCCTGATGGTGGAAATTTTTCTTATAGCCACTTATAGTGGAAATTTTTCTTATAGCCACTTCCCATTTTGTGAAGTTCAACAATCTTTTGAATCTTTTCACAGCTATATTCCTTGGTCTTACCCACTGTTATGAATGACTAAGGGAATTTGTACCCCTTATTATACCCCTGTGAAACAGGAAGTCATGACTGAACAATTTCCTGTTCGTAGTCACCCTGGTGTACTAAAAAAAGTTATAATTTTAATTGGAATATACTTCAAATATATTTTTCTCATATGAACTCATAGGGGTGCCAATAATTGTTGCACAGCTATATTTAACAAAGATATTAAATAAAATAAAAAATTAACCTTCTTTTCTCATATTTACCAAGGATGCCAATATTAGTGAAGGGCACTGTACAAGCAGTTTAATCACATTTGGAGAAATCTGGTTATTTAAGTAAACTGACCTTTTCAAAAATAAATAAATAAATAAATAAAATAAATACAGCCATACCCTAATAGTTTTCTTTACAGTTCAGCCACTGTATGTTCTCCTCATGTGGGCATCCCCTGAGTTTCCAACAAGCTCCCAAAAACATGCTGGTAGGTGGACCGACTACTCTAAATGTGAGTGGCTCAAATTGTACTTGGGCCACATAATCGGCATGCAGTCATTCCACTTGGAGATTTATTAACTCAGATACACTCAAAATTAAACACACAGGCCTTAACGGAACTAT
>JANDJT010000092.1:11369166-11402418 GCA_024331685.1 Stegophilus panzeri | reverse complement strand
CTTCAGTGTTGTCACATGAAAAGATATAATCAAATATTTACAAAAATGTGAGGGGTGTACTCACTTTTGTGAGATATTGTACATTTTGAGGTCACTACATTAGGTAAGGTCAAGAAGGTTGCAGGAATGGGTTACAAAAAAAGACAGAATTTTCTCTTACCTTGAATGTTGGTGATCAACAAAGACATGATAGCTGTCTGACATTTCATCCATTCATTCATCTTCAATAACCACTTTCTCCTGTCTGGGTAATGGTGGTTCTTAAGCCTGTCCCGAGAAAACCGCTTGAGATTTGGGAATACACCCTGGATGGACTGCCAGTCTATTGCAGAGCACAAAGCACACATACACATACACCATTCACATATTTATTCACACTTCATTTAGGTGTCACCAATCCAGCTCCTGGCATGTGTTTGGGAGGTGGGAGGAAATCGGAGAACCCAGAAGAAACCCACACAGACATGGGGAGAACATACCAAATTCAGGATCGAACTGGGGACCATGGAGCTGTGAGGTGCATTCAGCCAAAGCGTTCTTTGATTCACATGTGTCGAACATGAGTACAGATAAAAGGTCTAATTTACGAACAAACTTCACTGTGAATGAAACAATTTTGTGCAATTGCAATTTCACCAATTCAAGTAGTTTTCCACAGAAAAGCACAGAAATAAAAAGCTGCAGTAAAATCAAGCATTTTTGGATGCAACAATCACAAAAAACTCTGAGAAATCCTGTATGGACTGTTCTATGCCAGAGTGCTGCTATGTCCAACATACAATTCCTTAATTTTGCACTGGAGCTATGGAATTCAGTTGCACCCAAAGACATTTCCATATACTCACTCACTGCAAATATCTGCCTCAGAATGCATTCAGTTCTTAAGTAATGTTACATGTTATTGCCAACACGGGTTAGGGCACAGAGACCGTAATCTTCTATGAAAATGATTGAAATTGTACTGTGTAGTTAAACACTGCAACATTATGGTGGTGGCCATCTTGGACAACCAGTGTTGTTTGGTGCCATTCTCGTCCCTTCCTAGGTCTTTTATGCCATAACTTAAACACATATTTGGATTTTAGTGTTGCCTTGTACTGATGGTAATGATTTTCATTACTTTGTAGCTACATTAATATCATAATACCAATGAAAAACTAATAAGTCAAACATTAAACCTGCTCTGCCATTCATACTACCCCTGACTGTCATGTTAGACTGCAAAAAACATCAGATTTGTACAGTTGGGCCTCATTTATGCTCTCCTTATCTCATCTTGTCCAATTTGTGCTCAAGTGGGCTCTCTATTTGTACATATGGTCAAACTACACAACCTATAGCACAAATGTGTGGGCCACCTGTGTCCATTCCCATGCTAATCAGCTGCATATGTAAAGGAAAGGAAAATCACGTTTCTCCTCTTCCAGGTATCTGCAGGTTAGAGAGTGTTAAAGTCAGAAGCAAAAGTCTAGCACAAGCAATGCTTAGCTTTCATTCTGGGAAGGTCTGAGAGACATCAGACAAGTAAGGCCACCCTAGCAGGTACAGTGAAACATTTGGTCTTCTACTTCACATTTTCTATTAGCTCAGATGTGG
The DNA here is from genome assembly GCA_024331685.1 of Stegophilus panzeri. Taxonomy (NCBI): domain Eukaryota; kingdom Metazoa; phylum Chordata; class Actinopteri; order Siluriformes; family Trichomycteridae; genus Stegophilus; species Stegophilus panzeri. The sequence continues at coordinate 11,400,822 of JANDJT010000092.1, read as the reverse complement.
CTCTATAAATAGGGCTACTGTGAAGTGAAAGTAGAAGAGTTTAAAAAAAAGGAAAAACAGGGCATTTACCATGGCCTGAACAACCCTGGTCCTGTCCGAAGGCCCCCATGGCTGTGTGTGTGTGTACGTGTGTGATGGATGAGGGGCCTTATTTCTCAAGCCAGACAAGACCTGACGGCTGAGAATTGCGTCTTGTTTCTTTCACGCCACGCAGTAGACATCTAGGCACCAGACAGATGACTTTTAGGCCTGGCACTGGCCAACTGGGCTTCTGTTTTTGTAAGAAACACCATGACCAGAAAATTAATGTGAAACAGCTTTGCAAACTCAGTGATGTCATAATCCTGCCTCGAGAGAAGCCCAGTTACAATCTATGTAAAATTACGGCATATTTTCAACACAATCTGCACTATGCTGCTGTAATTTGCCCCTTTTTTTTCTCTCTCTCTCTTTTTGACACTGGGCTAGTGGGTGAGGTGAGCTTCCAGGCTGTGAAGAGCTGCTCTGTTCCAAAGACAAAGGACCCTCTCTCATACAGAAGAAAACTGAGTTTCCGGCATGAGGTCATTGTGTTGTGTAGGAGAGGAAGAGAAGAGGACTTGAGGTGAAGACACGATGGATGAAGAAAGGAAGTACGGAGAGAGGGAGAAAGACAGAACAAGAAAGAGGAGAGGGGAATGAGTTCATAGCATCACAGCCTGGCAACACAATCACAGACACCCAAACACTAACATTCACACCAGGATGCAAAACTATGCAAAGTCATAATAGAGGCTGTATTGGGATGAATTAGCCCTTCTGGAATGGAAAATATTGCACTTCACATCACCAGGAAAAATAAATTGTGATTTTAGACATGCAATGAAATGCTATCGAGAACCTACAGTTGATTCCACATTTGTGTTTGTTAGTGTTAAAAGATATAAGGTATGTGATCTGCTGGTTGGAATGTATTCACATCTCAGTCACATTTATAGCATTTCCATAAGTATGATGGTTTTTTTTTTAAAGTTGCAAAATTCCTGAATGGCCCAAAACGCTTTTAGATTCATAATTGTGTTTTTGTTGAATGAAATGACACCATTCATTTCTCCCTGTATCCATGTGGGTTTGATCCAGGTTCTCCAGTTTCTTCCCACATCCCAAAAACGTGCCAGTGAGTGGATTGGCTATACTAAATTATCCCTAGTTGTTTATGAGTGTGTGCATTGTTCCCTAGAATGGACTAGCATCCCATATGGCAGTGGTCACTAACCCTGATCTTGGAGATCTACCTTCTTGAAGACTTTAGCTCCAAACATAATTGTGCCCACCTGACCATCTAATCATTGCCTTAAGAAGTTCTTGATCAGTTAAAACAGGCGTATTAGATTTTGGTTGGAGATGAAACCTGCAGGAAGGTAGATGTCCAGGAACAGGGTTGGTGACCACTGCAATATAGCAAGTATTCAGACCTCATGCCTACTGTTCCCAATGCCAGGCTCCAGAACCACCATGATCGACAGTGGCCATCATAAAGAGATTACTAAAGAATGAATATATGAACTACTAATGAAGACTGCTCTGCTGTATGACCTAGCTAACTTGTGTTCTTTTGAAATGGCTGCTGTCTGAATCGAATGATGGTTTGGTGGCAGTTGTGTTTGACTAATTATTGGTCTGCACTGGTTATAGCTCCATCTGTATGTCTCTGTTCAGTAGTCTGGCAAGAAAGGTACTAAATTTAGCTCAGTTTCATACGTACAGTACTGGTCACATAAAAATAGAAATATTACGAAAATGTGGGGTTTGTTATCATACAGTACTACAGTGCCTAGTGGAAAAGTGCTATAAGGTCAGGATAGAGGCCTTTAAACACACAAAATCTGGAAATCACTAGATCACCCATTTCAAAATGAAGATTCAGCTTCACTTCTCAAAAGTAAAGCAGAGTCATGGAGAGCTGCTTTCTGAGAGAAGGCTGAGTTTTGCTCCCTTTGAAGGAGTACTGTAGTTCCCAAATCAGCAGAAGGTGACTATCTGGCTGGACTTAGCACTCTGTACAGTGGTGAGAGCGGCAGCACTCTGGCAAACTCACCACAGAGTGGGCAGAAAGAGTGATGATGTGCTTCAGGGGACTAGGCGTTGGCTAAGAGCAGCTAGCTAGCAGAGTGTCAACACACAAACCTCACTTATGAGTAATCCTGCAAATTCCAAAGGTAATTCTAAAGGGCTGGTCTCCATCTACACCCTTTGCAAACACACATACAAACACATGCACATACACACATACATGCATGTGTGTAAGGTTTACTTGTGCAGTCCTTAGTGCCTTAAATATTCAGTCCATAGATTACAAAGCTGTATTTGTAAAGCAGTAACCGAGTGCACTTTGCTTTTGTGTCAGCATAGTTGGATTTATGAAGCAGTCCCCAGACTTTGATCAATGCATGAAGATGCCGGAGCAAAAAAAGATGCAAGTATGCAATTGGACTGGAGGAGACCAAGCACTCTGATCAGCATGTGTGGACACACACATACACATACAAGCACAAGAAAGCAGACCAGACACACCCAGCACTGCAATATGACAAGAAGCCAACCAGTCACCACAAGCTGGAGAGAAACTGAATAAGGAATAGAAGAATAAAGGCATTTTTTCCAATGTAAAGACCAGAACGTTTGGCACCAGGATATTGAGGTGCCAATTTTTTTTCTGTACTGTAGTAGTAAATTGAAAATCATAAAGGCTTACCTTTGCTAAGAACATACTACATGTCCTCAGTCTCCAAGCTCTCTTGTATATGTTCTTTTTGTTTTCAACATTTTTGTGTATGTTGCTACGCTAGGTGATATGCTTTAACATTTGGTGTCAAAGGCTGGTTAACACCAGCCTATTATTGGTCATCAGTCCACAAAGTATTTGTATGATAATGATATTTATGGGTAATAGAATAAATGCAAATTTGTGGGTTTTTTTTAATAGTCCCACTGTCTCTTTGTTTAGTGAACTATACTGCAAATACTGGCGCAATGTTGACTGTCTCCATACCTCAAGTTTCACGGACACTGTTGTGTTTCATGGACACTGTTCCAACATACATTAGACACAGTGGAGACAGCACACGAATGGACTCTATTTTCCAGAATGCAATGTAGTTATATGATGCAGTTGTGCAGAGTTATGGTAGAGACTTGTCTCAGCTAGTTCGTGATCTACAAGATGAGAAGCATAATGGTGTTACTGTTGTTTGCATGACAGTTTTGAAATGTTATCAGTTTGAGCAGAGTGTATAGATGCTTAACCAAAGTCAATACAACAAGTCAGAGAAAAAAAAGATTATACTAATAAAGTAAACTTAGAATTTCGTTACAAAATATATTCTGGATATCACTAAAGGGTATGTGATAATTATAAAGATTAATATGCACATCATTTAGAGTGGATTTCTCCTTTAAGCACACCAGGGGTGTGGATGGAATGTGTGCAATGTGGAAATGTTGGATGGGTTGTCAGACACAGTGTGACTAGCGGAATTTAGTATAGCTCTAGTCTGAAAATGTTGGGTAGAAGTGTACTACAGGCCAATTCAAAAAATGTTTGTGGGTGTTTGTTAGAATGAGTCTGGCTTCCTGGTGCTATGTTGGTATGAAATCATATAAAAAACGCAGTATGATAAACAGAAATACTTCCATTTCATGATCATATCAGGTGTCACTTCATGAGGTTTTAGTGTGTCTTAAATGCTCATTTATTTTAATCAACAATGGCAATTTACAAAAATAGATATTTTGTTGCAGCCAAGATATGCTAATTAGACAAACGAAACAAAGGAACAATGTTCATTCACGCATTCCCTCAATGTTGGACTAAATAATGGTACTGTTGTTCCCTGTAATGATGATGCAGTCACTTTTTCTGTCATCACTCTGAACTATAACCCTAAGCTCTGTTGACTCCTGTTTAGATTAGTTCTTTATTTTACAGTGGAAAACGCACAAAGAAATAGTAAATAAGCCATATCACGTATTACATTATCACCACAATAATAAGGAAATGTGATGTATATTTAAGCTCTTTATTTTTATTGTGTTAGCAAAACAACCCCACAGTGCATTGGCCAGGCTGCACACTTACACACACTCACACAAAATAGTACTGTTCTTTTATTACTCTAAGTGCTTTTAATGTTATAGGTCATATCACTCTTCTAAATCTGTGTTTCTTGACAGGCCCAATAATGCCTTTTGTCCCTGCTAGCAGAAAGCAGGGCCTCAGTGGAGACGAGTGACTCCCGAGACGTGTAAGAAATGTCAGACTCCAGTAAAGCCGAAACAATTTATTCAGCCATCAGCTTTCCCCAAGGACTTCTGCAATGCGTGACTTCCTCTGTCAATTTGTCTCTTGGCATTTTGCACATGTGAATAGCTCCTGGAGGTGCAATCAGACACAGACACCCCGCCTCTCTCTCTGTGTCTTTATCAGCAATACCATACACAGATTATGCCAGTCACCACCTGTCCTATGTATATGGTAGATTCACTAAAAGGTAGTATTCTGACCCCCACTACTTCACCCTTATTGCAGGGAAGGGGTACAAATGCTAATCAAGAGAAAACAGCACAATTAATTTAATTAATTCAATGAGTTGAAATGGATTGTCTGATGAGGAGATTACAGAGCAGCTGGTAATTGTTGCTGCGAGCTCATTAAGCTGTTTTACATGAGACACTGTGCACATGAGTTGTATTAAAGTGCTAATAATCACTGTTCATGGTTTGGCAAACAAAAGAAAGTCAGAGATTATCAGTACAGTAGTTGTAAACAATGCAAAAAAAAAAAATCACTTGCAGTATAAATGACTTACATGACTTTACATGCAACTCACTTGTGACAGTGTTATTGAAAGTGATACTTTCTTGGTTTACATGAAACACTGAACACATTTTGAAAGTGGACAAAGATCCAGTGTGCATATGTGCCAGTCAAGGAATCATCAAAAATGCAAAGAAATATATATTACATAAAAATTTTTGAGAGTTTATTTCAAACTCACAAAATTATAGGGACAAATGACAGGAATAGTTGTACATGTACAATGCTGTCCTAAAATTTAACATATTGAAACACCCTAAAAACAGGAATGATTACTTTAGCAAAAATAAAAACACTGGCAACCAAATGAGTATTAGAAACACAAATATACCAGTGTAATGAACTCAAAATGTTTAGATCACAAGTCCATGTACGTTGCATTCATTATCATTTCAGATTTATTTTGGGGCTAAAATTAATGAACTTTCTTAAACAAATGTGTATTAGACATCACTGGGTAGCTAGTAACAAGAAAGGTAGATTAAAGATTGCCTTTAGAGATTGATGTACTGCTTATATGGATCAGTAGAAGTGCGATTTTTGAAAATAGCAAGAGGGTAAAGGAGAATGATTTTGTGGGGTTACTCTAAAAATTCATGAGATAGTAGCCTGTAGCATAAGTCAAATATGATAGCCTCTTGACTAAATTTTGTTTGAGGCCATGCCGTTATTAATGTCATCCAGCCCCGAGTAAAATCTATGGTCATGAGCCGCTGGTGATTATAATCATTTGAAATTCACATAACCACAGTCAGCAAAGGGACAAACATGGATCATTGTGGATTAATCCATAAGCACCATATACTGTATCATATTACTTGTGTTCCTTAAAATTTATCTGTCCATCTGTGAGGCTGATTTGCACACAGATGATGTGCAATATGATCTTAGATCAGCATGCCTCCCCTGCTCAATGAATCTCAGCACTGCTTACAGCTAAACCCTTGATTATAAATGGTCCCCATTATTCTAGTGATTGAGACAGAGTGCAGTCACTACTTGATGCCGGCTGTCGTGCTGTGTCTCTGCATATTCTGAGCAAGAACTACAATATCTACAGGGCAGGAGAAGAGCATGACATCTGATCTTAAATGGGTAATCCAGGCCTAGGCAATGACAGCATTATTGAGATTTAGTTTAACACAGTATGTTGTTAATTTAGATTAAGTTATCATGGCTTTTAACTGGTGATGATGGAAAAGCACAGTTGTGGGACTTTGTGACATTCAGTTTGAATTGATTATCCAATAATTGCTGTGATATTAAATTGTGTGGATATATAAGACATTGATAGCTTTCAACAGTCTCTTGTGGCTTTTGTGCTTTTCTTTATAAATTAAACTATTAGACTCACACACATAATGCTATGAAAATGCAGTTGTCTTTGGACTTTCTATGATTTAAAAAAAATCCCTTATGAACTGATTAAACTATAATGTTTACAGTTCAACTGGATATGTAATTTACAAAATGAAAATTTAGACTTATATCAATTACATTTTAAAATGATAGAAAGTCCATACACAATCACATTCACTCATTGTGGCAGCTAGTAAGTGTATATTAGACTTGCACGTTGTCGACATGTTAAGCATCATTATATGCAGTGTTACAGAAGTTTGAATAGGGTCTCTATCAGCAGCAGCAGTCTCTCAACCAAAATGCAAAAACAAGACTTCATTAAACCCTCATTAGCTGAGAATCACAGATGGTGCTGTATGCAGTAAGTGAAATGGAGATACATGTTTTTAAAAAAGATAGCTGTTGTCTAGGGGCAACACTATTTCCTACAGTTCCCACATTGCCTCCAAGGGTCCAGGGCCTCTGGGGAGTCATTTCTCATGCCAGCATTTTGAAGACAGATGAAAGAAAAAATGGTGGCTCTGTTATGCTGTAGGATTTTGCTGGTATGGTTTGGGTCCACTTGTCCTATTAAAGGGAAGGCTCACTAACTTAATACAAAGTTATTCTGACTGATTACCTTTGTCCTATAATGAAATATTTCTATCCTGATGGGAGTGGTATCTTCCAGGTGTCTACATCTACATAGCATGAGGGCTCAGTGAATGGTTTTTAAATGGCATGAAAATTATATAAATTGTATACTGCGGTTGTCATGGATCCAGCCTTTGTGTTGCTGTTCTCATAGCACCAAGCGCAATTAGATTGTTTTTGTTTCTGTTTTAGTTCTGACTCTGTGATTGGTTTGTTACCTGATTGTGTACACCTGATTGTGTACACCTGTTTTGTGTTTGTTCTTGATTAGTTTGTCAATGCATACCCTACTGTTTCTTTGCTTTGTTTATATTATTTGGTTTGGATCTTTGCCAGTTTCCTCCATTTTCTCATTATGATTGCCCTGTGTTAAGCCAGCCTGCATTTTAACCACATTACTTATAATTCCTGAATTCTGCAGAATTCACATTATGCACCTGTACTTTGACCCTGCCTCTACACTCTGCATGTTACAATAACCTTTATAGTCACCACTTCCCAGTCTAATACCCATGGGAGTTTTTGGAGAGATGTGCTATATACCACTCTCCACCTCCATCCTCAAAACACTAAGTGAGAGATATGTTTTGGAAGAATGGTGTTGATCCATGTAGTACATTTCCAGAGATGTGTAGAATCCATGCCAATGCAAACTGAAGCTGTTCTGGTGGCTTGCGGTAGCCCAACACCAACTGCATATGTTAGAACTATGTGACATAGTTTCAAAAAGAACTGAAACATATCTTATTTAGTCTTGTGTTCTGCTTCTCTCTCAGTGAGGACTGGCAGGATTAAAGACTGTATTATCTATTCTGTCCAATGCTGAAAAAGGCAGCTGTGATGTGCTCTAATGCTGTATTGATCTTTGTCATCCTGCTGCTGCTGGGAAGTGTACGTATTCCTACCCCAACACAAACACACAGTTACCTTTACACATACACACACACACACACACACACTCTTGGATGGACAAGCAGTCTCTGTGGATGGCAGGCCACAGCCACATGTCACCTCAATCAATAAGTGCATACAGTGTAAAACAGTGCATTAAACATGAACAGGCTAAATGTATCAAAACAAAGATGAGAAATTCTCACATCTGTGTAGATTTCTTCATTAATGTTTTATATAGTATAATATCATCCCATATCACACCCTCAAGCATGAACTTTAATGAAGATATCATAACTGACACAAATTGGAGGAGGATCCTAATCATTGCCAGCTGCTGCATACAGAGAAAGCCACCCACCCCACCCCCACACATTCGGTATATACAGACATCAGCTTTGAGCTCACTAATAGCTCTTTTCCTCTGAACAGTTCTGCACTTTCATCCAAAAAGCCAATTCCTGGATGGTGAAATTTCAGTATTTTCTGATTCAATATGCTGCTGGTTGGGAACTAAGACTGGTAATAACAGATGTTTGGGATGTGCCATCATTTTTGTCACAATGACAACAAATTGAGCAAGTAAAGATTTTCTCTGACTATCCTAAAAATGGTATAACTATAAATCAGTGGTCCACAAATGAATAGATTGTGTGTCATTACAACAAACTAAATCATTTCAATTCAGTTCAATTATATTTTATTTATGTAGTGATTTTAACAATAGACATAGTCACAAAGCATCTGTACAGAAATCCAGATATAGCTATTGATTTAGATTTATCCTTAATGATCTAGCCAGAGGTGACTGTGGCAAGGAAAATCTCCCTGAGATGAAATGAAGAAGAAACCTTGAGAGGAACCAGACTCAAAATGGAACCCATTCTCCTCTGGATGACACTGGATAGTGAGAATATATATCATTGCTCTTCTACAACTGTATACTACAAAGTCAAGCAGTGCTAAGTGTGTTGGATCAACAGTATAAGCATCAGGGTAATTATTATATTTTTCATTAGTGTTTTAGATAAAAATATGGTATGGTTAAGTAGAAGTAGAAGTGCTACTCACTCAGAACTAACTGTTGTCTATGTTGTTTTGCACTGCGTAAAATGTAAAACACTTAAAACTTGTAAAATCCTCCACAGTTATTATTTTTACACCATGCATTTTTTAACCCCTGCAGCTGATTACACAATGGCTTAAACATTTGATAAGGTGGGTTCTTTAATAGTTTTGCTAATTCCCTGAAGTGCCACTATCTTCAGCATGAGCGGTGTGTCAGTGGAAAAGAGCTATAACTTAGCTGACATAAGGAGACTGGTTACTGAGAATTTCCAAGCAACATATCCACTGATTAATTCTTCAGCAGAAGAAACCTCCCTCAGCAGTGACCAAAATGACAGCACTTGATCTCATTCCTCAGTGTGGAACTGTGAGCACTCTGGTATATCAACTGCAACATCTAAAACACAAATGAAAAATTATTATCAGGTCTATCCATGAGAAGAATATACTCTGAGCATCGAAAAATCCATTCAGGGAGGGTCTCTCTCCTGTGTATGAGTTTTTGTCAGTCAAGAGGCTGATTGATTATAAAGGTCATGCCAGTGGTCTAGTGTAGAGGTGTGCAGAGGGACTGGGATCCCACGGGACTTGAGAGAACGAAGAGAAAAATTTTGAGAGCTGGTGGTTTTTACTGTCATACAGGCAGGAGTAAGCAGTTAGACATGAAGCATGCAGAACAAAAAAGGGACAACATGGGTGTGTATTGGATGTGGCGTGTGCTGTGAGACGTGTTTATTATGTCTTGTGCAAACTGGACTCATTCATTCATCTTTAGTAACAGCTTTATTCTAGTCAGGGTCCTGTCATTTTAATCAATGGAAAATACAACCGACTAGGTTTTTTTTAAACAATAACAAAAATAACTGGACCAGGTGGGAGTGGGATTAAAATAAAAAGTCCCACAAACACCTCTTGTGTAGAGAACCTGGGAAACAGGATAAGACTCATTCTCTTCCTCATCCTTGTCTCTCAGAGTGGTCTACTACAGAGTGCCTCAGAGGGGGATATCCTCACACGTGCAGAACTGGTCTTTTGTTTAGCCATTTTCTCTCTATTTGTTCTTTAGCATCCTTCCTGATAAGCACCAGTGTGTGTGTAAGAGGAGGTACATATGCACCAGATGTTTGAGTCCCTTGTTTACTTGGCTTGGAGAGAGTTGGGAAGAGGTCTACAGCTTCAGGAAAGAGTCTGAAGTGAACATGGACACGAACAACTTCATTGTTAGCTTTGCCCACAGCACTAGTAGTAAATCCAAAAGTCTTGCACAAGACAAGTATCCAAACACAGCTGACCAGTAGTGAGCTCAGAGGTGTAGAACATTCATAATACACCCCTCCTCTCCCTCTTTCCCTTCTTGGATCTTCTTGCCCTCTCTTCCTGAACAATTGTTTCAACATTGTTAATGGATTTGGTTACCTCACCTATTATTTGTGCATCAATGATTGTGCAAGGCCAATTATGGTCTTTCCTGTACATGTTATGCTGGTGAGAGCACAGTTCAGAGCATCAAAACAAAACCACTGACTGTTGTATACTCACGCCTTAAGTTGCACACAAGGTGCACACTTTTATTTCTGAAAGAGGAATAAATGCATAATTAGATGAAAAGAGCAAAATGTAACTATTAAAGCAAGCATAAGACTTCATGTCCTATAAGGACAAGCTAGGTTTAGGAAGTTTAGCATTTCATATTGTAGGGAATGTAGCCAGCAGTAGGCGGAGCACAGACACACAGGAGGCCGTTTTAGTGTTATGCGTGGAGGGATCTTTATTTAAGACTGTCGGTGAGGGGGAGTGCGGGTGCGCGTGTGTGTGTGAGTGTGTGTGTGTGTGGGTTGAAGTGCGATCAGGCGGTGAGGGTCTCAGCCGTCTGCGGTTATAGCCAAAGGGGCGGAGCAATCACTCGCGTCAGAGTCACATGCTCGGAGATACTTCTCTCTCCCCTGCGAGTGGAATATCGTCCTTTTATACTCTCCCCTCGCTTGCTGGATGGTGGAATTCTTCCGCGCGGTGCACCATTCACGAGCCGTGGGTGTGTCGGCAGCCCCGCCCCGTCGCCACGTGCTCTCTGGCCGTCCAAAACATTGGTGGCGCTGAAGCGGAGCTGTCTCTTCAGCGCCACTGCGGCAGTTGCGGGAGGAGCGATCTTTGTGTTCCATCTGCATTCCCATGGTGGGTCCCCACCCGGTGCTGGACCTGGAAAGAGAAATCTTGCAACCAGAGGAACCATCGGGTTACCCTGGTGTTAGTGTCCTTGGCCTTGTCCATCCACTGCAGTGGGGCGTGGTCTGTCACCAGGACGAAGTGCCGACCGGCCAGGTAGTATCGCAGCTCCTCAATGACCCACTTTATCGCCAGGACCTCTCTTTCCACGGCTGCATACTTCCTCTCAGCTGGGGACAACCTTCGGCTGATGTAGAGGACCGGGTGTTCCTCTCCATCGTAGGTCTGCGAGAGAACAGCGCCAAGCCCAGTCTCGGAGGCATCTGTGTGTATGGTGAATAGGAGGGCAAAGTCTGGGTTGCGTAGCACTGGGGCGCAGGTGAGGGCCTCCTTTAGCGCTTGGAACGCCTGCTCTGCCTCCGCAGATCATTTCACCCGGTCCGGCTGGCCCTTCTTTGTAAGGTCTGAGAGGGGGGAAGCTACAGAGGAGAAGTTAGGCACGAACCTGCGGTAATACCCCGCCAACCCCAAGAAGGCACGCACCTGTTTCTTTGATGTCGGCCGGGGGTAGTCCTTCACTGCCTCGATTTTCTTCGCCTGTGGCTTCAGCATACCGCGGCCAACACGGTAGCCCAGGTACTGTGCCTCAGTCAGCCCTAGGTGACATTTCTTAGGGTTGGCTGTCAGCCCGGCCTTCCGGAGTTCCTTCAGAACCTCCCCCAGGTGGAACAGGTGGTCCGACCAAGTGGAGGAGAGGATGACTACGTCGTCTAGGTAGGCGGCCGCGAACATACGGTGGGGTCACAGGACAATGTCCATCAGCCGCTGGAACATTGCGGGCACCCTGTGTAGCCCAAAGGGAAGAACCCGGTACTGCCAGTGACCGGTGGCCATGCTGAAGACGATTTTCGGTCTCTCGTCTGGTGCCAGCGCGACTTGCCAGTAGCCTTTTGTTAGGTCCAGGGTGGATATGAACCGGGCCCTCCCCAGTCACTCTATGAGGTCGTCCACTCAGGGGAGAGGGTAGCTATCGAACTCGGAGACCTGGTTCAGTTTCCGGAAGTCATTACAAAGCCGCATACTTCCGTCCGGCTTTGGCACGATGACGATGGGGCTGGACCAGGGGATGTTGGAGTCCTCTATGATGTGGTCCCGCAGCATTTGGCCAACTTCTTCCTCAATAGCCTTGCGCCAGGCCTCTGGGACACAGTAGGGCCGCTGTCTTACCACTACTCCTGGACGGGTCTTGATCTCGTAGTGGACCAGCTGCGTCATTCCTGGGGAGGTAGAAAACACATCAGAGAATTGGTCCACCAACTCAGTTAGCTCCTGTCTTTGTGTGGGGGTAAGATCTTCCCCCAATTCTACCAAGGTACCCTTGCCATAATCTGTGTCCAGAGCCGCGCACGCCGATACTACCGGCGCTGGTTCTACCCACTTCTTCAGCAGATTCACGTGGTAGAGTTTTTCCTTTGCTCGTTTACCGGGCTGCTGCAGGCGGTAGTTGACAGTGCCTTTTCTCTCAAGGACTGTGTCCGGGCCCTGCCACCGAGCCAGGAACTTGCAGGAGCTACTGGGCACTAGTAGGAGCACCCGATCGCCCAGTTGGAACTCCCAAGGCTGCGTGGGATGGTTGTACACCCTTTTCTGTTCAGCCTGGGCGGCTCGCATGTGCTCCTGAACTATTGGGGCTACCCGGTCAACCTTCTCTTGCATGTCCTGCACGTAGTCGATGACCGAGCGGAATGGGGACGGTTGTTCCTCCCACGCTTCGCGGGTCATGTCCAGCAGTCCTCGAGGTCGCCATCCGAAGAGGAGCTCGAAGGGGTTGAAGCCCGTGGATGCCTGGGGGCACTCTCGGACAGCTAAGAGCATGTAGGGAAGGAGGAGGTCCCAGTTCCTTCCTTCCTTGTCTACCACCCGGCATAACATCTGTTTTAGGTCTGGTTGAATCTCTCGACCAGTCCATCAGTTTGGTAGATAGACGTCTTGAGGTGTTTCACCTGTAACAGCCGACACAGATCAGACATTAGCTTGGACACAAAAGGCGTACCTTGGTCGGTCAGAATGTCCTTTGGGATCCCCACATGACTGAACAGGAGTACTAGTTCTCTGGCAATGTTGCGGGAGGTGGCTTTGCGTATTGGCACTACCTTGGAGTACTGGGTGGCGTAGTCCACGATGACGAGTATGTACTCATGGCCCCGGGCGGACTTGGGGAGTGGCCCTACGAGGTCCATGCCGATCCTTTCGAAGGGGACGCTGATGATGGGAAGAGGCATCAGGGGCGCTGGCGGGGGCTACCTGGGGGCGGTACACTGACACTGAGGGCACCATTGACAAAAGTCCTGGACCTCCGCGTCCATCCCCGGCCAGGTGAAGTGGTCCTTCAGTTTTTCCCCAGTGTTTCGGGCCCCCAGGTGGCCCCCGAGCGGATGCGTATGGGCCAGGTGCAACAGTGTTTGGGTTCGGGTCTTGGGGACTACCAGGAGGTCCACGTTTTTCCCTTCTGTGCTGGGTTTGGTGGTATAGCAGGCCTCCCTTGATTAAAAAGTAGGAGGTGGGTAGCCTGTGTTCTGGGTTTTGGTTGACCCCGTCAATCTGCCGCACCTGGGCCCAGCAATGCTTCAGGTGGTCATCCTCTTTCTGCTCCCGGCCGAATTCCCCTGCCGGCTCACCTGTTGAAATACAGAGGAGAGTGGGTTAGGGTGTGTGTATGACTTACCTTTGGCCGGGGCGCTCTTCTTGCCCCGGGCCATGTAGGCTGGCCGGGCTGGGGCCTCCTCCCTTCGCTGGGCTGGTTTCGGCGGTTCCGGAGTGTGGGGGCCCCCTCCGGCCGGCCCGAAGTCTTGACCCTCCTTCGGCATCCCCTGATCCGGTTTCATTGGCCTGGCCTCCTCCTGATGTGTCCCACAGGCGGGGCGGTTTGGAATGACCTCTTTTCCTTTGGCGGTGCGCTGGCTGTTGGGCCGATGTGGTGGCCCCCTTCCAGGTGGGCTATGGGGTCGCTGCCCATCCTGGCCAAACTCCAAGAGGGGCAAGGCGAGTTCTAGGGAAGTTAACAGCTCCTTGGGGGTTCTGGGCACATGTATTCCCATGACTCGGCACTCTGGGGGCGGCAGAGCTTTCAGGAACTGGTCCATGGCCACCTTTTCTGCCACCTTGGTGGCGGTGCACTGGTCAGGGTGGAGCCAACGTTTGGTGAGGCGAAGGAGGGTGTTCATTTGACCCCGGCCGGTAGCTCCACCCATGGAACTCCGCTGCCGCTCAGTAGGGAGTTCGGCCATACCATTCCAGGATCTCCTTCTTTACCTCTCCGTAGTCTGCCGCGTCTTCTGGAGAGAGGGCATAGTATGTGGTTCTGGCTTCTCCGGAGAGCAAGGGGCTGAGGATGCGCAGCCAGGCTTCCATGCCCCAGCCTTCTCGGTGGGCGACCTGTTCGAAGGTCTCGAGGTATGTCTCAATGTCATCTTCTGGGGTCAGGCGGGGGAGAAGGTGCTGGGCTTCTTGGCCAGGGTCCCGGGACAGCGGGGCCGCTCTCAGGGCCAGCAGCTCCTGGGTAGCAACTCGCAGGCCTTGGGTAATCTGCTGTGTTGTGGCCTGCTGCTGGAGGCTAGTCTCCATGAGACGTTGTAGAGTGGGGTCCATGTTACCGGTGTTCCTCTCTCTATACACTGAAATTATTGATTTTTTAAAATTATTATTTATTTTTACGTAGGGTTTTTCTTTTATGTATCTACGTGGGTGTGTCTGCGCTCTAATGCCTGCATCCTCCACCAGTGTAGGGAATGTAGCCAGTGGTGGGCGGAGCACAGACACACAGAAGGCCGTTTTAGTGTTATGCATGGAGGGATCTTTATTTAAGACTGGTGGTGAGGGGGAGTGCGGGTGCGCGTGTGTGTGTGTGTGTGTGGGGGGGGGTTGAAGTGCGATCGGGCGGTGAGGGTCTCAGCCGTCTGCGGTTACAGCAAAAGGGGCGGAGCTGTCACTCACGTCAGAGTCACATGGTCGGAGATACTTCTTTCTCCCCTGCAAGTGGAATATCGCCCTTTTATAGTCTCCCCTCGCTTGCTGGATGGTGGAATTCTTCCGCGTGGTGCACCATTCACGAGCCGTGGGTGTGTCGGCAGCCCCGCTCCACCGCCACGTGCTCTATGGTCGTCCAAAACATTGGTGGCGCTGAAGCGGAGCTGTCTCTTCAGCGCCACCGCGGCAGTCGTGGGAGGAGCGATCTTTCTTTCCTGTGCGCCGGGCCTGTTGCCGCAATATTCAGTAAGAAAAATGGCAATTAAATTAAAAATCTTGGGTGACTATATTGACACAGGCATGGGTGAAGTGGAATGTTTACATGGACAACAATGATCTTATATTAACCTGATTAAGACGATACTCTGATTAAGAAACTACCATGCAAATTTCTGATTACCTTAATCCGACTAAAGTCATATTCAAAATAAACACAAATGGAATTAAGACATGAGTATTCCTACTTTAGTTGCATTATCGAAGTGCATTACAGACATTTAATCACCTTAACCACACTATTAATGCCATGTGGGAGTTTTCACTGCATTTTGCAACAGGACACGATCACACACAGCTGTGCTCAACCATCTGACTGCAAATAAAAGAGCACGGCTCTGCCCGAAACCACGTACTTACCTGCTATATAGTAGGTGAAATACATGTACATAGTAGAGGAAATATATATATTACAGCTACTATATAGTACGTAAGTACACAGTTTGGGATGAAGCCCATGGCTTCAAGCAGTCGTCTATTTGCAAGTATATCACGACAAATAATTAACTGCACTTAAAACTTACGTAAAATTAAAAATGAAACACCCAAAAATGTATACAGTATCATAATGAAGATAGACTGTATGTTGATACGTGAAATTCTGGAGGGAACGTCAGACAGTGTGGTGCGGTAACGTAATGATGTGCCATTAATTGATCTATGTTCTATAACATGTAAAACAGGAACATGAAAGGAATATTCTAAAAGCAACTCATGTAAACACCTTAATCACAATATTGTCTTATTCAGAATAAGGTCAATAATTAGATTACTGCTGTCCATGTAAACATAGTCAGTGTCACCACCTCAAATATCTAGAGTCCTCGATTCCTCCCTGGGCTCAGGTTATTGTCTGTGTGAAATTTTGTCTGTGCGGAATTCTTACTGTATTCACCTGGGTTTCAGGCATCACCTAAAATTAGGCATATAGGTGGATTGGCTATGATAATTTGCCTGTGTGTGTGTGTGTGTGTGTGTGTGTGTGTGTGTGTGTGTGTGTGTGCGTGTGTGTGCCTGCAATGGATTGAGCTTGTTTAACCATACAAATCTATCAGCCTAAGACATATAGCACATATGATCCTTTCCATAATGTCAGACAATGTTAGACTTCCGACTAATCCAGATAGAGGCTGCAAGCACATGGAACAGTCACCAGGAGACCAAAGATTGTCCATGTTAGCAGTGGCACACAACAATTCTGTTTTTCTTTTTTTGTTTTTAACCCTAGCCTCCACAGCTATTGTTCTGGAAAAGCCTAGGCTCAGCTGAACCCTCTGAACCTGACAAACAATCAGTTCTGTCCATGTAGGCGGCTTCCTTTACTCTTCCTGTTGTAGTGCTGGTCCTGAATCCCCCAGCCAGGCTTGGCAGCACACATCACCCCCTCCCAGCAAATTCCAAGGCCTTCCCGCCTTCCTGTTTTCAACTCCTCCCTGCTCAATTTATTTTGGTCAGTTGGACCCACGCTAGATGGGAAATGTGGTAGTGGTGTTTGCACAGTTGGGGGTTTCTTAGGGAAAATTCCTGCGAAACGGAGGTGACTAATACACACACAACCATATTTGGAGATAGATATGACAGCAATGCTTGTTGTATTTTGCTGGTTGATAAGGATGACCAGGAATAAGTTTCAACAACAACTCCCAACTGCATGTGGATGACTAATGAATGTAGTTATTATTTGTCATTGCAAATGAAAAAACGTTCTGTTCCAACACAGAAAGACATACTAGAGAAAACAGGTTCTCTGCTATGTTTATCAAATAAGACAGCCTCTCTGCAGTATTTTTGGAAACCATTTAATTCTTAAATTAGATGAGAACATTCTCTTTTTGATCTGCTGGCACACATTCAAGGAGCAGTGTTGCTACAGGGAAATCGGTTTCTGCTATTATGACTGCGTTACACTGTAATTTTTCTCTTCCAAATAGCAAATCAAATTAACAAATATTGTGATTGATTGTTAGTCTACTGTTCTTTGGTCAAAGTCTCTGCTGTTTACTAAAAGGTGACAGTGAGGAATTCTTTGACACCTTTCTAGATGAATAGCATGTGCTGACCTTCCAGTGTGCTCCACTCTACTGCACCGAGACGTTGAGTGTCAGCACACACATTGCAGTTGTCAGCAAAACGCCCCAGCTAGTCCAGCTCCAGCATTCATTCAGTATGTGGACCTTGGTTAAGGAGCAAGACAAGCTTACTGTCGAGTGAGAACAAAGTTGGCTGCTGATTAAGAATTGACTGGAGTGGGATTATCAGTTTGCAAATGTCTGTTGCATGTGTTTGAATTTAGGGGACTGAGCTTGGCTGCTGTAGTGTCCACATGATGTACCATAATTCTGTGTTTTAGTTGAAGGGATCAGTCAGGGTTGTGGGGTGGAGGTAAAAGTCAATTAAGATCTGCGTATCCGCCTTTTTTATGATGGGTTCCCCTATGGCCTCCTTGATTATGCGTACGTATCCTGTTTTTGAGGTCCACTGGAAAGTTCTATGATGTTTTCTCCTACAAAAATGGGACATGGTGAAGGAAGCACACATCTTTATACAGACTATTTTTGAGATCCACACTGAAAATTCATTCTTCCTGTTGAACATCATGTCTATCTCAATAGCCTTGCAATGCAATAGGTTTGTGGCTGGTATGGTGATATAATTAGAACACTTTAATGTGACAGAGTGAATCCAAGCATCCTCTGAAAATGGCTTGACCTATATCCTCTGGAGCCAGAATGTCTTTATTATGTGCAAAAATTACATCAAAATTTTCCTTTAATAGAACATACCAACCATAGGGAAACTAGGTTTTTTTGGTAAAACACAGGCTAGACAAAGACTGTTTGGGAAATATTTGTGTTGTTCATACAAAAATGCAATCGAAGGAGTGGAAAGACCATGTGTTTTCATGTGATTCACTCCCAAAGCTCATGCAAATGCCTTTGACCTCTTTGTTGGGGTTACAAACACTGACATTCTGTTGCTGAAAACCTTGTTTTATTCTTCTTCATGAACAGTGGACAAAGTATCTGACCTCACATACTCTTGTCATTCAAAAGGCCATCAGGCAGTGCTTTAGAGAACAGAGGACAGGAAAATGGAGCTAGTGCATTCAGAGATAACAAAGCCATCTCCCCAATCAGCTCACACACTGACCCACAGGGTAGAAACACAAGTGAGTGGATATGTGTATGTTGCCCACACAGGCTTGCTGTTTAGTATGTATGACATGCTAATATATACACATTTTATATGCCACTATTTTATTTTTCTCTCTTATTATCCCCACACAGGAAGAATATAAAATGAAGTAAAAAGTGACAAACTTCAACATAATGAAAAGGATCAAATTGTTACATGTTATAAATACTAATGCAACTCAACGCAACTCAAACAGGCCTGTTGGGTCAAAAAGTCTGAGTCTAGTACCAACCTCTTAATTTATTTCTTTAGCGCACAGTGGCTTAGTGGTTAGCATGTTTGCCTCACACCTCCAGGGTTGAGGGTTCAATTGCCGCCGCTGCCCTGTGTGTGCGGAGTTTGCATGTTCTCACCCTCCCCCAGTCCAAATACATGCATGGTAGGCTGATCGGCATGTCCAAAGTGTCCGTAGTAAATGAATGGGTGTGTGAATGTGTATGTGATTGTGCCCTGCGATGGATTGGCACCCTGTCCAGGGTGTACCCTGCCTTGTACCCTGCCAGGTTCCTCGCAATTCTGAAGGATAAGCGGTATAGAAGATGGATGGACCCAATACACTTACCAGTAAATATCCAGAGGACAACCTGACAGTATTGGAGAATCTGGAAATGTTTAGTCACCAACACTACCTGCTGCGTCAATGTCCTGCTAGTGGAAAATGATATAATTATATTGATAAATATAATTTAAATGTATGTGGTTTCAAGGTTTGTAAAGGGATTCTATTGGGAATACTCTCTGATAGGGAAACACTCTGCTGTAAGGCTCTAGACCATTTCAGAACTGACAAACCAAAGATCTTTTAAAGGCTCTATATTTAACCCCTTTTAAAAAATAATTGTATAATGAAGCAAAACAACAACAACAACAACAACAACAAAAAACCCAGATAATTCTAGGATACAGTGGTATCATACTTAATTCATAATTACAGACAGATCTTTCTAGCTCTGCTTATCCTCGACTTATGTATGTTTAAACATCTGCTTCTTTTCAAGTTCAAGTTCAAGTAGTTTTATTGTCATTTCCACCATATACAGCTGGTACAGTACACAGTGAAACAAAACAACGCTCCTCCAGGACCATGGTGCTACAACACACTAACCACATGAGACAACACAAAACTAAATAAGATCTACAAACCTTCTACTTAAAGTGCACGTGCAGACGTGTGCTAAAAACACAGGACAGTACAGTAACTACTAAAACAGGACAATAGGCACAGTAAGTGACAGTGTAGCACCGAACAGTACACAGTTTTAGTGTGGAAGTGTCTGATATAACAGGTAGTGTAGAAGATAGGTGCCAAGGAGTAACAATATCATTTTAAAATGGTTTAAATGTAAACATAATGCATTGACTGAGTATTCAGCAGATTATCTCATACCAAATATGGACATAGCACTTATTGTTGTAGCAGCCAGGTAAAGTGTATAATAGTGACAATAAATTAAATACTATATTTTTCTCTTCCACTAAAAAAACAAACAAACAAACAAACAAAAAAATCTGAACACTAGCTTTCAATGCCAATGCAAGCATGCAAAGGCCATTTCGATAATATTTTAGCCAGAGGGTAAGAGATCATGATGACAAACCCAAACTGCTGATTTACTGGAAGATTTTCAAAAGCTCTGCACAATATTTACAAAGTGTAAACATTTCAACCAATATGTTTACTTGCCAGTGCAGGGTAAATAGGTCAATACGCTTTGATGTTGGAAAACTATGTGCAGGTCTTTGTAGATTCTCGGCTTTTTGTGGCAGCAACACATCTACACTTCATAGTCAAGTAGTTGCAACATGAATAGTGTTTTCTGTTGCAGCTTTCATCAGCTAGCACACCATGCTGACCTCACTTTAGTAATATGTTGTAAGCAGATGCCAGTGAGGGATGGCTGGTGGTTAAAGCAATGCTCAATAACAGATCAGTAAATGACGCAAGAGTGAATTTACCATCATGGGAAACCAACTGTTTGATACTTGTTCAATTCAAGTCAATGCAATTTTGTTTGTACAGCATTTTTAACAATAGACATTGTGACAAAGCAACTCCTGGCCTGGTAGTGCAATTATTTCAGATCTACTTTGATCTAGGATTTGTTAGCATGGTTTGACATGAAATTAATATGAAGAGTAGGGTTACTGTTGACTGCTTTTTTTTTTTTTTTTAGCAGTGTACTTTATTTACAGAACAACTTATTCACCATGGGTTCACAAACCAGTAGCCAAGGACCCATGGAAAGTTATTCTCAAAAAGCTATCACATTCTATAAAGCTGCATCACCAGGATCATGTCAGTGAACAGAACAGCAAGTGTGTACAGGAGAAGCGACATTGCCTAGTGAGTAAAATGTACTGCTAAAAATCTTGTACTTAGCCAACCAACATCCTCATCTGGACACAGTAGGATCACTAAGACTTTATATTTTAATAGATTTAATTCCTGTGTTCCTTCTTAGAGGCTGTGGCTGTCATGGGGCCAGTGGTGAGGCCTGTGCCAGTACTGAGGTGGTGAGACATTTACACCACATACCCTCATTGGCCTGTGGCATCCAGAGAGCCAGGGAGAAGCGAACTAATAAAAAGACAGCAAGAGAGAGAGCAACAGCTTGGGCTGTCCTGGACTGACCTGTCGCCGCTATTTATGTCTGTCCAGAATGGACATATTTAGCTGCAGTGTCGCTGGCATCTGCCCAGACACCCACTGTTCCCAGCTCTGCCCACTGTGCTCCTGCTCCTGCTCATTAACTCAATGCCAGCAGGAGGAAGGTGGGGCCTACCATGGTGGAAAAGGAGAGAGGGAGCAAGATGGTGGAGGGGTGGTCGTAGGCAGAATGGGTAAGTGCCAATACCACACTGTACAGCCAAATGCCAGCTGGACACCTCCTCATGCATGAAGAAAAGAAAATGGAATTGAAACTCTAGATTAAAATGAAGAGATAAAATCTGTTTATGGCCGGAAACAGGCAAGACACTATATATATATATATATATATATATATACACACACATATACACACACAGTTTCCCAGAGTCTGTTCATTATATACACAGTCCCAGTCCCATTAGTCCCATTACATACTTACATATATATATATATATATACAGTATGTGTGTGTGTGTGTGTGTGTGTGTCTGTGTCTGTGTGTGCAGTTCCACATGTACTCTCACGTCCCAAAAAAAAATGCTATGTCTGAATGAGTGTGTGAATGTCTCTATGAATGTTCTCTGCAACTGGCTTACATTACAGGGTGTATTCCTGCCTTATGCACAGTGTAGGATCCACCATGACCCTGGTCAGGATAAAGCCATAAATGCTGAATATGAATGAATGAATGAATGAATGAATGAATTAATTAATTAATTAATTAATGAAACTAGATGTTCTATGATCAGGTTTGACCATATGTAACTTTGATGAATAAGGGCCAATATTTGTCTACCCATGGTAAATGCTTATTTTGTGAGAGGTCTTTTTGAAACCATGCTGACAGAGGCTTTAAGGATAAAATATGAGTCATATAATACCTCATAATTTTTATATAAATCTTTTTTTTTGGATCCTGCTGTTCTACTTGAGTGACAATAGAGTCTTTCATTTGAGTGAGTGATTCACTGTACTATGCTGTGGCCTGCACATGTTCAATCTGATTCAGATGACATTCATTGCATAACCAAATTGGAATCAGCTGAGCAGTGACTGATTTGTTGTTTGAGGTCCATGTGACAGTGTCATTAAATACAGTCATCAAAGAATTTCTGTAGACAGGAGAGAAATACAAAATTCATTTGATTTATGCTGCAGTTGTGTAAAAGGAAAATGAAGTCTACTAATATAGCATTGTAAGTTGGTGTGTAAGATGGGGTGTGTGTGTTTTTGTGTGTTTGTGTGTGTGTGTGTGTGTGTATGCACGTGCATAGTAGCATCAGCAGATAGCCCTCCCACAGATCAGATCCTTTTAAGTGGCTGACCTTTTATGCATTCCAGGGCTAAAGTGGACACGTGCCATCCTGCCTTTCAGGGTAAAGTGCACATTGGCCTCAACAGGAATCCACCCTTCATGAATATTCATAAGCATATGCTGTAACAGAGTCTACTGTGCTGCTCTTTTTTGGCATTAGTATTTTTTTCCACCAGCTTGTGCTGTTCCACTCCAGCGCTTGTCTAAGCATGACCTGAACAACCTTTAACTGATCTTTGCAGCATTGTTACAGCTTCACGTGGCTGCAGGACAATAAAAGTGGCCTTCTGTCTTCCTCCCTTCCACCTGTCTCCATGGCTAAGTTGACTAATTTTACTACAGTCAACAGTCCATTTGAGCCTTTATGTTTTATATTTGTCCAATAAAACTACAAAGCATAGCCCTCAACAACAAGACAAAGTCCAGAGCCATGGGGGCAGGAAATCCTTTGAAGTTCAGGGACATTTTTCACATTTCTTGGAAATACTAAACTAATTATTACTGATTTACTGGCTTGGTGTACTAATGCAGAACAGTGCATGCACTTTTATAGTAAACATTTACCATAGAAACCAGTCATTAACATTGTTGTTAGAGTGTATTGATGTGAATTGTTCTTTAAACTTTATTGGGCATCTTGCTGTCACTATTATGAGGAACACAGAGACGAAGGTACCCAAATGCAGAATCCACTGGAGGACCTGGGAATGTGCAGAGTCAGGGACGAACAAGCAACCAGGAGGCCCATTACCTGGGTCAGGTTGGGTGTGTTGTGCTCTCCGGACCAAAATCTGATATCAGAGTGACTTCCCCCACCATGCAGGCCGGAGGGAAAATGGTGTTTGGATCTTAGGTGTCCTCTTCTTTGCAGGTGAACTGGCAAGAGAGGGCATCGGGCTTAGTAGTTTTAGAGCTGGGACGATAGGTTAAACTGTTAAACTGTTAAGGTTAATAAGTTAAACTGACTGAAGAATAGGGCCTAGTGAGCTTGGCTGGAGGAGCTTTGTGGTCTGGATGTAGGCCAGGTTTTTATGATCAGCCCAGATGATGAAAGACTGCTCAGACCCATCAAACTGCTCAGACCCAGTGTCTCCACTCTTCCAAGTCCAGCTTAATGGACAGCAACTTACAATTCCCCACATCGTAGTTGTGTTCCATGGGGGAGAGCCGACGAGAAAAGAAGGCGCATGGGTGGAGTTTCTGGTCAGGAACTGATCATTGGAAGAGCACCACACCCACACATGAATCGCTGAGGCATCCACCTCCACAATAAATTGCCATGAGGGATCACGTTAGATGGCACAGGGGCAGAGGTGAACATTCCTTTATCTTACTGAAGGTGGCTTATGCCTCAGGGGTCCACACAAAGGGAGTGGAGGTGAACCTAGTAAGGGGTGCTGTGACCTGGCTATAGTTCCTGATGAAGCGCCGGTAAAAATTAGTGAACCCAGGGAATCATTGGAGCTGTTTCAGGGTGATTGGTCTGAGCCACTCGACTATGGCTCGGATTTTCTCAGGGTTGGCCTTAACTCAACCACTCTCAATGACATACCCCAGGAAGGTGACTGATCGGGCATGGAACTCGGATTTTTCCACTTTGATGAACAGGCGGTTCTCCAGGAGTCGCTATAAGACTTGTCTGACATGGTAAGTGTGCTCGGTGGGGTTTTGGGAGAAAACCAGGATGTCATCCAGACACACAAAGACAAAGCAATTCAGGAAGTCCTGGAGTACATCATTGACCAGGGCTTGGAAGACAGCTGGAGCATTAGTGAAGCTGAAGGACATGACCAGGTATTCAACGTGGCCCAGCGGGGTGTTGAACGTTGTCTTCTATTCATCCCCCTCTCTGATCCTGACCAGATGGTATGCATTCTGCACGTCCAGTTTAGTGAAGATGGTGACACTATGCAAAGGCTTGAAGGCTTAACTGAGAGAGGCAGGGGGTACTTTATTTATGGTGATGTTATTCAGGTCTCGGTAATCAATACAGGGATAGAGGAACTTATCCATTTTGGCCACAAAAAAGAACCCAACACCCAGGGGTGAGGAGGATGGTGGTTTGATGCCAGTGGCAAGGAAGTCATTAATGTACTTCTCCATGACCTCGCTCTTGGGACGATACAGGCTGTATAGTTGGCCGGATGGCAAAGTGGCCCTGGGAAGAAGGTTGTTGGTGCAGTCATAGAGAGAGGGCCCAGTCCTTGCTGAAGACCTCTCCCAGGTCATGATACTCGGGGAGCACAGACAAGAGGTCTTGAGAGCTTATGGTTGGAGGAGTTGTTGTGGCTGTAATGGGTGGAAGGGCCGATTTCAGGCATATGGAGTGACAGAAGGGGCTCCAGTTAACGACCCTCCTGGCCAACCAGTTTATCTGGGGGTTGTGTGTTTTCAGCCAGTAGTGACCCAACACCAGTGGAGTACATGGGAAGGGGATGAGGTTAAGCTGGACCTGTTCGTGGTGGTTTCCTGAGAGAAACAGGAGTAACAGGGCGATGTGATGGATGACCCGGGCTAAGAATCTTCCGTCCAGGGCATTTACTGTCACTGGGTGGTCCAGGGGTTCCAGGGGGAGGCTAGACTGGGAACCTAACTCCAGATCTAGGATTCTGTCCTCGGAGCCCAACTCAATCCTCTCCTGGCAAGGGGGAGTAGGCAGGAACTCAGGGGCTGGACTGAAGCTCAGGGGTCAGGTTGGCTGATAACCAGGGAGGTGGACGATCAGCTTGAGAGGCCTGAGACTGGCTGGTTATCTCCCTGTGCTGCTCTTGCATGCGATTATCCAGCCAGATGGTGAGGGAAATCAGCATGTCAAGAGAGACAGACTCGTCTTTTACAGCAAGCTTGCCCTTCACCAGCTCGCTGAGTTCATTCAGGAACACTCCCTGGAGTGCCTCCTCATTCCACCCAGACTCAGCGGCCAGGACACAGAAATCCAGCGAATACTCTACCACACTGCAAGGCCCCTGGTATAGGGAAAGCAGGTGCTTGGCAGCCACCTTCCCTTGGACAGCGTGGTTGAAAACCTTCCAAAGTTCTAAAGTCACACAGTAGTGAACTGGGAGAGTAGGCAGGCTGACTTGGCTGGGGGTCAGGGGGTGTTTGGACCAGTTGGGGGAAGATGTTGTTAAGTTGCTGGGTGAGGAGCCTGATATGATTCCTCAGGGCTTGGTGGCTCTCAGAGAGTGCACGGAGCTGTTGTTCATGCTGGCCAAGAAGGATGCCATGGTACGACAAGGCTGGATATGGGGAAGCAGGTTCTGCTGAGTCCATGATGGACAGATTGTTCTGTTATGAGGACAGAGACGAAGGGACCCAAATGCAGAACACAGACATGAGGACTGAAGATAGACAGGATTTACTGAAGGAAGCTGGGGTGTATGGGGAGAGGAGTGTGATAATGTGCAGTTGGGGTCATGATTCGTCCAACGCATGTTAGTCGAGTGCATAGCCGATGTGCCATGATGATGGGAAGACAGGTAATGAGGGAACCTTTGAACAACATCCGTGATAAGTTACAACTGATCAATAATGTATATAAACAAAATGTGTATAAACAATTTCTCCCTATATTTGTTTCTATTTGACTGTGGCTTGATAACATTATCTGGCTAATAATTGAGAGTATATACAGACCGGTCTCAAATTAAAGGAAAAAACAACATAAAATGTTTTATTAAGGTGTTGAGCCACCACGAGTCACCAGATCTCTGGACCTTATGCATCATTGTTTGGTTGAACAGTTGAGAAAATTCTTTGTATTGATCAGAACCAGGAAAGATTTAGTGCATTACTAACTAATGAATCCATCAGAGGCTGCGTTAATATTTCAGTAGTTCTTAGACTTCCACTAATCAAAATGGCAAACTACAGTTATCAAAACAATTTGCATTAAGGCATTAGTACATCGAAACATTATAAAGTATTATGAAGCAACACATTGCCAATGAGTACAATTAATCTCTTCCTCCCTTTTATAACTGACATAAAAATGGCATGGAAGATAAAAGAAACTTTGCTAGCACTTCACATTATATATGTGAATGCATGTTCTCTGCCAAGCACATTTAGATCTCTCACCAGTTTATCTGCCCTGCACTCACGTGTACTATTATTTATAACAGCCAGAGTAAGAGCCTCGTTAACATCCAACACGTGGCTCTGAGTGATACAATGTTTCAGATAGAATAACCAACATGATTCCAGGGAACACCATAGAACAATGCCAATGTTTTGTACTCCTCTGAGAATGATAGCTGGCCTATCTGGTCCTGCAAGCTGCTCTCAACTATTGATTGCCTTCATGGCAGAGGCACTGTATTTCTTGGCATGGGGTAGAAATATCTATATCTAAAGATGGCAGCAGAGAGGACGGTAACTGATATCCATGGTCAGCACAGCAGGGTAAAAGAAGGACGGTGGGTGTCACGTGCTAATTCACTGAGAGCACTATGACCTTAATTAGCAAACTTGTGACGTAATGACAGAGACTGAAATAGGCCTAAATGACGTTGTTCCGGGTAAATCGAAGCCCTGCGCATACCAATCTGTAAATTATAACAGAGCAAGTTGTCGGTATCAGGTGTTTTGTCAGGCTGGGTCAAAAGGTCAGAATGCCATAGGTAACTATTGCGGCCAGCCAGTCACTCTGTACATATTAGTCAAATATTTATGCATATGTATATGGATTATCAGCACAACATATACAATGACATAAATACTGAACCAAATATTTCAGCACAGTTCAAATATGCATTGCCGATTTAAAGACATGATGAAGTTAGGCATAAGGACAGGTGTATTGCTTGATGAATGGAGCCATCTAGATTAATTAAACAGAGAAAAATGTGCTACTGAACACTGTTTACAGTGGTTATGAGAAGCTTCAGCTCAGCAGCAGCGGCCCAGTTAAGGTTCTTTAACAGCTCAGTCAAACAAGCCACCAGTCTCTGGCTCAGTCATGTTCTATTGCTCTAAACCAAACAACTGTCTGGACACAGGTGCAGTAATTCTGCCTCTTGAGTCCTCTATGTTTACATTTCATTTTCAATTTGAACCTAAATGTTGACTGGGAGACTGGCAACTGTGGTGTGTCTAGCAGCTAGAACTGCCACCGCAGACTGTTGTAATGCTGGATATTCTACTGGGACCACCTAACGCCATAGCTATTAGCGTGAAGCACTGTAATTAGTCAAATGAGCCAAAAGCAAATCATGTTTTGTAGAGGGAAACTTCACCCACACCTAGCACCTACATCTATAGCAGCAATGATAGGTGAATGGTTGTATACATAGCTCCATCCTGTAAACCATGTCGTGTTTTGTTGGCAAAAAACCACAAATATCGAAATAAATTAGTCCCAGACATCCAGACGGCGGTTGGCGAGAGTGTGAGTTACCATGGAAACCACGGTGAGAGCAACAGGCTGAGGCTTTCAAGGTTCCTAGCCTTGAGTGCCCTTTTCTTTCAGATAGGGAGATTCTGACCTTCAGATGATGCCTGATTTGTTTCAGAATTGCATGTGTCCCCCTTTCTCTGAAAAGAGTAATTTTTATAGCAGTTATAGTAGCACACTCCTGATTGCTGATATATTTAAATGCACCAAAAAAAACCCAGCTTTTTCATACAAGATACATGTTTGACATTCACACCAACACCACTTTCTTGTTTCTCATTCCTCATTCTTCATGTCAGCAAGGCCACTCTGGCACTGCCACCATTTAACCTTGCTGTGGCTCCATCTATATGGTGCCCATGTAAGGAACACCAGTCCCATGGAATGGCTATGTGTAAAAGACATTTATCATGTCAGCTGGGGTTGGTGAGAGAGTACTAGAGTTCTAGGCTGCCTGAGGGAATGCCAAAGCCCTTTGTCTGGTGATCACATGACATCATAAAAAAGCAATCTATAAGAGATTTCCAGGGATACAGGAAACACCTGAGTCATGATAGGGTGGGGCACCAGATGAGGCCATGTGACCTGTATTTTCATCACATGCAACTACTGATCAGCTGCTCCCATTAAAGCAGTAACCTTGCTGCTACACTCCAAATACACACACACACACACACACACACACACACACACTACCACACACGCTTTTAGCAGGTTCCTCTACTCTAACCAACCCAGAGAATTTTATGTATCACTAATCCAATGTTACAACCTTCAGCCTTTCTATGCAGGGCCAGCATGCCAGTGGGATGTGTACACAGAGCCAAAGTTAGCACGACTCACTGAGTTCAGTGTCAATAAATAGTAAATGTCTGATAGACATTTAGTAAATTCACAAGCACAAATATATTAATTTTAATGGAATTCACTGAAATCTTTATGGTATATGTTATATGGTATATGATATATCATATGGTATTGTGTAACAGTGTGCAGCACAGAAAATCCAAAATGGAGAAAGGGCTCATCTTAACAGTGCATGCATGAGAATTTATCCATCCATACATCCATTTTCTGTGCCACTTATCCTTACTGGGTCATGGGGAACCTGGAGCCTATCCTCGGGGGCATGGGGCACAAGGCGGGGGACACCCTGGACCGGGTGTCAATCCATCGCAGGGCACAATCACATGCATTGTAGGCTGACTGGCATGTCAAAAAGTGTCTGTAGTGTATGAATGTGTGTATGAATGTGTGTGTGAATGTGTGTGGAATTGTGCCCTGCGATGGATTTGCACCTCATCAAGGGTATCCCCTGCCTCATACCCCGAGCTCCCTGGGATAGGCTCCAGGCTCCCCCACGACCCTGTGTAGGATAAGAAGTATGGAAAATGGATGGATAGTCAGGTGTTCACATACTTTTGGCCATATAGTCTATCGGGAAATAAGCTTTTCAGGATATATGACAACGCGATTGTGCCAAGTGGGTGGACCTTAAAGCCTTCATCACAATTGTGAAGTTTCAGATTTTGCAATGGCCACATATGGACAAAAACAGTGAAATAACATTTCTGTTGAGTTTTGATCTTTTTATTACTACAGTTTAGGAGACATTTATCCAAAACATCTGAAAAATTATTGCCTTGCCCAAATTTGTAGTGTCTTTCCAAGCAAGGTAAATTTACAACAAACTCCCAATATACAGTGTATATTGGGAGTAAACTCTCAATATGTGTATATGTATGACTTTGACTATATGCCCCTAAATTAATTTAGGAAAGGTGACTTGCATTTATGAAGATGGCAAACCAGCCACAAATAAAGTGCTCACCGCTTAATACATTTCTTATGTGTAATACATTTCTCATGTTCTTACAATGGCAGCCACATGATAGGTGTTACTGCGGGTAACACCATGAGAGAGAGTGGATTTCCCCACTTTCGTCATATATCTTAGGCAAGGCAACGTTTCATTGTTTTGCCTGTCCATCTGTGACCTGACGGTGTACAGAAAAAGATCTTATGCAGAGCAAGGAGAGAAAGATAGAGAGAGAGCTGGAGAGACAGAGTGAGAGCAAGAAAGCATGTGCTAGAATCTTGCCAGAATTGCTGCCCTGGCAGTTATTCTAGTTGGGTTCTGTCCATCTGTAATATGAAACTTTCAGCTGCTGATTTCACACTCACTGCTACACAACAGTATACATTTCACAGCCCGCACATACACATAGTTTGTAGCCATGTATATCTGACCCATGTTTGGAGTATACAACAATGAAGGTGGCCTTTTCCTTCCAAGGCTGTGAAGCAGTTGTGGGATTAATGAACAGGGCTCACATGATGGTGTATGACTTATTTGTGTGTGTTTATGGACATGTGCGAGTGTGTTTATAGCCATGCACCTAGGTCTGGTCATGTAAGGGACTCAGTGTATGATTGACGCACATGAATCTGCAGCTATGACAGCAAGTCTACAGCAGGTGCAGGGGGATGATGGATGTATAGGCCTTTACCATGACACAAAGTAATAGCACATTTGGTATCAAGAAATCAAAGCTGTGATTTATCCATTGGCCACTGATCCCGAAACTAATGGTATGCCAGGTGGCAGGGCCAGCAGCAATATCAGTTGGTGTATCATGGCTCACAACTTGTTTGTACTGTGTAAGTATTTAAGCTTAATTAGCCTGCTTAGCCTTCACGGGGGCCCACCTTGTTGTTGTTGTTGTTGATGAAATAAAATAACTTCAATGCCAAGCCTTTTGTAATGAGTCTTTTTGTGAAATCTAGTATAAGCTTGATAACGAAACGGCCAATCAGACAATGTTAACCCAATCAATTATTTCAGATGAACTCAACCATTGGATAGATGTGTGCCCAAATAATGCAATTGGTTTTTTTTTTTGGTTTTTTTTTGTTGTTTTTTTTTTACTGTTGTCTCTACAACTGTTGCTGTACCTCTATTGGATGACTGAAATTGCAAACAACCTATATCTTTCATAAGAATATGAGTTGCCAGTATTTACTGCAAGGGTCCCAATGAAATCTCTACAGCGAGAAACTGCAATCTAACAATGAGCAAAGAGAGATGAATCGCAAAGTAAGCTGCCTACTGACTCTGGCGCTGTAACTATATGAGCCTGTTTATGTGTGTCTCTGTAGTACCTGCCAATAAGAAGAGTGTGTAGTGAGTGGGAGATGAGTGGGAGAGATAGTAAAAGTGAAAAGCAATGGAGAAAGGTTAGGAAAGCTAAGGAAAGGTTAGAAGAGCTATAGAGTGAGCAAAATTAAAAATGTCCAAACCTGTAGTAAGAAGAATGAAAAGAACTGAGAAGAACAGAATGGCAGAGAGAGAGAGAGAGAGAAATGAGACAAACATAGCAGCAGAGAGCGAGAATAAAAACAGCAGTCATATGTTAGAAATGCTGAATCACAGGCACGGAGTCAGCCAATCTTTTGAACGTCTTGCTCCTCTGAATCACACATATGTAGCTAAGCCATTACAGCTGCCAGTTTCATGGTAGGTTAGATAAGCACCATACCAGGAACCATCTCAAATCTCACACTGTCACTATTACACCACTCTAGTATCTTTTATGTGTGATTTATACCTCCAATTAAATAGAGGAAGGTCAAAAAAGTCTCTCATAATGTGTCTGTATAAAGCAGGCAAGTCTGCATTAGTTAACTTTAGGAATTGGGAGCAACATGTTCCTGTCAATTTGCAGCTCATTTTCCATGATTGAGTGTGAGTGATAGAGAGAGAGAGAGAGAGAGAGAGAGAGAGAGAGAGAGAGAGAGAGAGAGAGAGAGAGAGAGAGAGAGAGAGA
>JANDJT010000092.1:11339685-11367840 GCA_024331685.1 Stegophilus panzeri | reverse complement strand
CAGGATGCACCTGAGCTCAATTTTGAGTGTCATGGCAAAGGCTGTGAATACTTATGTACATGTGCTTTTTTTTTTTTGTTTTTGTTTTTTTAATAAATTTACAAAGATTTCAAACAAACCTCTTTCATGTTGTCATTATGGGGTATTGTTTGTAGAATTTTGAGGAAAATAACAAATTTAATCCATTTTGGAATAAGGCTGTAACATAACAAAATATGGAAAAAGTGAAGCGCTGTGAATACTTTCCAGATGCACTGTATAAGTTGTACTCATGTCAGGCGATTACACAGTGAACCATCCTTAAATACACCAATATAGACCCATTGGGGCAGGACTCACATTGCCTCGTGCTCAGGGAAGAAGCAGCAGACACAAGAGTTAATGGGCTCCCAGATTGGGCTAGTTTAAAAAGAACTCTACAGGCTTCAAGATCTTGTTTCATAGCAAATAATAAGAATTAAATATAATAAAGTGCAGACAGAGTGTCTGTGATGTACATATTAATTTCTACTGTAAGCTACAGTATATTGCAAAGATTTGGAGAGGGAAAGGGGAATTAGAAATGTGTGTGCACCACATTGAACTTGTTTCCCATGCACATGTATCTCCCTTTTCCAATTTCAACATTTTTTTGTGCCAGTTTCAAGTCTTTTGTGCTGATTTTGAGATATAGTTGGGCTGCCAATTTTCATGAAACCTGGCATCCTCATTTAATGATATTAGCACTACTGTGTTTCTCTTGCACATAAGAAACACGTCTGCTCTATCAAACACAGCTGAACAATAGAACCTGCTTCTAAACATGCTCAAAATGAGCTGCTAGACTATATGCTGTATGCTGTCAATTCTCAACTGCCTATTACAAGATTGCTCTAAAAATTTACTAGATAATTGCTGATAAAATAAGTTAAGTTTGATAGCCTGTTTCTTCCACCAAAATGCCATTGAAAGACAAACTAAAAGTAGACTTTTTCACATTGTCACATTGTCCAGTCAAAGTACAAATTACATAAAAGGACAGACGACAACCATAAATTTGAAATATGAATATTCGACTATGCCTACAGATTTGCACCGTATTTTAGCTATGGCCCTGTGAGTACAGTACAATCATAAAGAGTCAGCCTTGGGAGAGACTAAAAATAACCAGTAGTGCAGTCTTCCTCAGCTCAGGTGAACTTGTGTGCAGTGATGCTGTTCTATTTTTGGTGGTCTCCTCGGCAGCGGATCAGCAATTGATGTGCTGAAGGGTGCACATGTGTGAGTGAAAACTGTGCTCAGTGTTTTTGGCCAGGGAGGTGTGAAGGCAGTGTCAAAGTGATGAACAGGCCTCACATTTAACTTTGAGCAGGTTGCGAACATGAAGTGGAGCTGTATGAACTCAGGGACTGCTGCCATAACACACACACACACACACACACACACACACACACACACACCATGCCGTATTACATCCAAATCAAATTAAGTCATTGCTCTAAATCCATCATCACAGTGGGATACATGAAAAAGCAAGTCTTCCACACATGCTGCCGTCCCCACGAGGGTATAAATGTATGTTATTAATATTGGTTCAGGTTGTTGTTTCCATCATACCTCTGACCTCCAATTACCCTGTTGACCATGAACAATGTTATAACCATGGCCATAGACTTAACGAGAGTCCTGTAGGGCCATGAATGCAATTGATCAAAGCTCCGGCTTCACACACTAGCAGTGGGGAACATGGATTAAGCCACTATGTGTGAAATTGAGATCATTTATCTTCAGGTTTAGAAAGGCCCTTGAGCCATGTTAAAGATTTAAGGAGCACAGACAAGCCAAGCATGTGCGAGTCATTAGCAAGAGATGAAATAAGGAGATGGGGAGTGATGCAAAAATGTTTATGAATGCCAAAAGCACAGGCTCCACAAAAATGACAATGGTTTTACATTTCATGAAAATTTATGTGCTGTGGTCTGGGAAAACCCACCGGATGTCATGTGGTTGAATTCTGCCAATCAGAATTGATTTGGCCAAAACTATGTTTTTACTGTATACCTGTAACATAGTTTGGCACTTCAACTTTAAGAAATCATAAATATATTCTGCCTAAATGACAGAAATTTGTTTTATTTAGTTTTTAATCATGGCTACTCTATATGCAAACATCATGTTAGGTAAGGAGCCAGTTTAAGAATGACAGCAGTGAAAACAGTCTGAAATAGTGAGTGTCATGATTTGATCAAGTTATTAAATACATTATAGATGCATGCCACATCAAAATGGACAGAAATCTAATCTATTCAGCTTGTAATTAGATACTAGCTGTCAAAATGTCTGTGATGCCTCTGTACTGCTGTCTACTTTGAATGAAATTGTTAAATGCAGTTTTCTTCCTTTACACTTGAGTATGAGAAATATATTTAAGTTAAGGAAAACCTATACAGAGTTATACATATATAATAGAAGAAATGCCAACATTTCACCATGTGCAGGGTATTCCCAGGCTGCAACACATAATTGTTTTATAAAAAAATTAAATTTGGCCAACAGTAGAAAATCAAAGGCTTGCATTTTAATACCAAGAATGTTTCACCTCTTATTTAAGGCCCTGTGTTATCTTTCCTCAGTATGATCACTAGTGATTCCCATTTCCATAATTCCCCTTGACAGCCTGGAAGATATTCTTATTGGCTGGGAAAATACTCTTATTCCTCAAAACCCCTAGTTGACAAAAACAATTCTACTGGTCTCTGCTAAATATTATGTGTAAGTTCACACAATTGATTCTGTCAGGAAGAAGAATCTCTATTTGTGGATATTCCTCAGGCAGAAAGCGTAGTGCATGCCATGGGTGAGATGGGGTAGCGGGCTTCCAACAGCGCTGAGCTCTCTGTAAATTACAGCAGCAAGCTGAGACTGTCAGTCTGCATTTCTCTGAGGGGGAACAGTACATGGAGAACACACAGCTGGGGTCTGCCTGTCTAAAACAGTGCACCAGACACACACATAGATACAATCCTGAATCAAATGATCTCAAACCACCACATGCTGAGATAGAACAGGTTTTAGTCATACTGGGCTAAAAATCACATTACACAAAATTAACCATACAGTTTCAGTACAATTGCTAAATTTGCTGATATGGAACAGAAATGAACCATGAACCAGTTTACTGCATCTCTTCATTGCCTCAGCTCTTATACTTGGGTCATTTGAAAGACAAAGTTTATCATTCATAATGAAGCATTTAGATTGGGCTAACATTCATATCTTATGAAAGCTCTTGAATTTGTAGAAATTTACATAGTAAGTGTGAAGTTTAAAATCACATTTATTTACATGAATTGTGTGGACATTTTGTGGAATTCAATACTTTCGTATTAATAGCTTGAAAGAAGACAAATAAGTCAAGCCATTTAATTAGTACAAAATAAATGATCAATAACAAATATGTATGTGGCTGAATTCTGGCAAATTGTGTTTTGGCCAAAAAATGTTGTTTTATACCTATAACATGCTTTGGCAACTTAACTAAGAAAGTATCAATATAATATCTAATATATAATAATACCAAAATGATATGGAAATATTTGGAATATTTCTGCCTGCCATGATCCTGTTGGGAAAAGAGCCTATTTAAAACAGTCAGGCTAAAGATGCCTTAAACCTTGCTAGCTAAGTGTGTAAATAAACCATTTAAATGAACTGCAGTTATGTAGGCTTGTAACAACAGAGTTGTTTTTCTATTTTCTATAACCCTTCTGTGGATTGTGTTTCATATTACTGCTTATAAGGAATTTATAAACACTTATAACAATGTCATGACCCCACATGGAACAGTATGTATATTTTCTGTAATCATAAATTTTGACATGTTAAACCATCACAATATGGAAATATTTGAAATATTTCTGCCTTCCATGATCCTGTTGGGTAAAGAGCCTGTTTAAAACAGTCAGGCTAAAGATGTCTAAAACCTTGCTAGCTAAATGTGATTTACTCACAGAGTAAATATCATGCTTTGATCATGTTGTTGGATTGATACATGCCATAGCAAAATGGACAGAAATAGAATCAATTCAGTTTTTAATTATATACTGACTGTCAAAATGTCTGTGTAGCTCCTGCACTGCTGTAAAATTGGAATGAAAGTTGCCTGAATGAAATATGAATTTAAATGCAGTTTTCTCCCTTCAATTCAATTTTGGTGGTAACCAGTCTTCAAAATGCTATAAGTTGTGGTTGATATACAGTATGTACATATAACTGAGAAACATATTTCAAGCATAGTTTTTATATACATATAGCATAGGTATTAGCTTGTATAACAGCACCCTTTTTATCTGCTTATGATTAGTGTTAGATTATGTGGTGTGTCCACCATACAAGTCCCTACTATAAAAACAACAAAATATTAGAATTAGAAGCATATTAATATAATCCTTTGATCTGAATTAATTAGAATATAATCAAGACCTTATGACAAATGAAGCACTTAACAACACTGTGGTGTAAAATATACACAGATGTGTGTGTGTGTGTGTGTGTGTGTGTATGTGTGTGTGTGTGTGTGTGTGTGTGTGTGATGTTATGGTTCAGTGCAGTTTATGGTGATATGAAACCCTCAGACCTTGAAAGACCTCAAAGTTCAAGTGGTATTTGTTTAGCATTCCTTATGAGGACAGTCTTACCAGTTTTGTCTTTTGCTTCTCTTATCCTTGCTTGTTTTTTTTTTGGTTCCTACAGAAGAACGAGAGAAATGGAATAGATGCTGATAGTAAAAATATAACTTAACTTCAGCAAAAACATTATCTGCTGTCTATCTACATCACAACCTCTTTAAAGTGCTTTCTCTTTATATTTTATGCTAAATATCTCAATTTCACAGTGTGTTGTCGCATGAAAGTGCTAGCGTCAGAGATTATTTTGTTTATTACAAGGATTGTTGTTATTTGATATCATTTATTTTATTTTATAACCTTGATGTAGAGTAGAAGGATGAACATCTGAACAGATTATCCTGAGCCAGAAGATTGTTGTCTGTAGTTCACAGCCCAAACAGCTTCAGACAACAATCTCCGAAGCCAGGCTGTCTTTTATCTCATGCCCTAATCTGTTGCTCAGTGCCACAGAGCACATCAGTTACTCACAATGTCTACTAGCTAGAAAGGAAAGTATGTTGATGAAATCCCAGACATCTGAGATATGCACACCACAATAAAGTCTGGCTTGAAAAGATTGAGAAGAGCGCACATCACACAGAATAAGGGCTTTCTAAGTTTCATAGACTACTTGGTCTAGTCATGGAAAACACCTGGAAAATGATGAGAAATATAATTCCCTAGGAATATTAGTAAGGCACTGGGAAAGGGTAAATTTGGGTTATTAAGTCAATGAGCTATTTTAGCATACTTTCTCACACATGGAATTATCTAGATCCAACCACACAGATGAGTGAGTTTAACTAAAATGTATTTATTCACAATTCACAGTTTATTTATTTATATTTTACCAGATGAACCTATTGAGATCAAGATGGGTTTTTTCCTGTTTTTCTGAGGTAGTGGGTATACTTTTCATGTTTTCTTTATGCTCTAGTGCCATAAAGAATGTTTAATCAAATTATAATTGGTTAAGGAACAGTTAGTTATTGATTTTTGGCTGTGTATTGGACAGTCAGTAAAGGTTTTAGAGATTGTATTGTCTTAGAGACATCATCGGATGTTAGTTATTGTAAATTATCTTCCTTGTGAAACAGCTGCCAAATATGCTTCTTTTTTTAAGGTACTGTAGATATTTCGCCTTCTTCCCTGATGTCTAAAGCAATGACTCTGTTCAGATGGTATACTCTCTGTGCCTGATATGAACCCGAGTATCTGATCAAGACGTGGGAGGATGGCTGATTTGGGACTTAACCCAGCCTCCAGCATTGGCATCTTCTCTCAGCCAAAAGGGACAACCATGTAGATATAAAATGCTCTGTGCAATTCCTCTGAATAAATACTGAGCACCCATAATAACCATTTTTTGCCTTGTGCAGAGAGATAATTGGCACATAAATGTCACATTTTTAGTCTGTGGCTCTCTCTGTTTTATGGGTTTATAGCAAAGCAAGTGGATGTGGGATGAGAAGGAAGAAATAAAAGCTACTTTAATGACTCCAGAGCAGTCTGTCTGCCTTAGGCATGATATCTGACCACAGGTCAAACATACTCATAAGTGCCATTATTATTGAATATCTAAATTGTAGTTTATATAATAAAATAATCTTTATTTTTATGTAGGCAAAAGAGGTGTAACAACAGTGATCTGCTTATTTGCTTGTCCATAAGACCTTTTTTCCCCTTTTTTGTGTGTACTGATGAGAGTAGAGTGTGTAAGAGGGGGTGTGATAATCAAAATTTTCCAATGAAGTGGTAATCCACTTTGGTTCAAAATTATGCTTGTGTTACCACCAACCAGGACCTCCTCTTAGTGCAAAAGCACGCACAGAACTGTATTTTCGAGCAGAAAACTTAAGTTATTATGTCATAACAACTGACTTTATAGCTTAGTTACGTCTGGTATGTAGTAGTCATATTGTAATGACATTGACTAAATCCAATGCAAACAAAATCCAAGTCCCAATCCAAAGACATGTTGTATAACAGGCAATGATAATAGCAAACTGAATCCAACAGGTAAAAATGGTACAAAAAATCAAGCGCAAAAGATCAGTTAGGTAAACACAGTAACAATGTTTAAACTTACAGATAAATCATCAAGTCAGCAAAGAAACCTGGTAAATGAACTGCAGTTATGTGATTGGACAGGAGAACTGGCCAGGACTCAGGTGAAAGTGACCTCTGGCAGATTAGAGATAGATTGACATGATACTCTATGACACACATAATGATAATGATGAAAAGTGTAGGTCAGATTGTGGGTTAAAAGGTGAACATTAACTAATGCGCTGTTATATAGCAAAGGCTTGTAACAACAGAGTTCTGAATATTTTCTATCACCCTTCTGTGGATTTTGTTTCATATTACTGCTTATAAGGATATAAACACTTATAACAATGTCATGACTGCACATGGAACAGTATGCATATTTTCTATAACCATACATTTTTTTAAATATATATTTGACATGTTAAATCATCACAATTATGGGTCTATCTTCATGAAGTACACTGAACTACAGTGTCAGTTGACATGACATTCTATTTATAAATCAAACCTGGAAATTGTGATAACACAACCAAATGTTAATATATATCATATATAATAACCATATATGATCTATATCACCTAGCTCTGGATTTATGGCAATTTGATATGAAATGTTTTAAAACAACTGACTTCTATTGGAATAAGTAATGTATAATACATGTGCTGTTATAGAAAAATTATCATCAGCAGTGTGATATGATGCAAAGTAGGGGGCTGTTACCACCCAGAAGTTAATTATTTTCAAATAAAGGCACATTTGATTCCTTTTATACCATAACAATTTAATGATTACATTTCATTATTTATTAAATTAGACTTTTTAACCGATTATAGTTACATTTACATGTTGTGAAATTTGTAAAAGATGAGTTCGTTCCTGTTATCATTTAGGTTATATAAGTGTCCCTGTGAATAAATTGTTACTACAGAAAGAAGACATATTAGAGTGAGCGCATTAATATAAACGTGTTATTTGTATTACAGTTGACACTGCTGTCAGAGCTGCTATTTTAGAAAATTAATCCCCCCCGTCGATCAGCAATGTGACAACCACCAGCAGCCACAATCATAATCATAACAACAAGACATCCTATAGACAGGGCATGAATAGATATTAGAAATATAAATCTTTAACATATAATTCAAAGCAATACACCTTCCTGTCCTTCAGGTTTACACTGATTGATCCTGCATTATAAATCTCTGATGACTTGTTAGTGGTGTGCAGCCCGGGGCTGCTGTGTGATTTCTGACACACACGCCACAACACTCCCTCTCACATGCGACATGCAGGAGAGGAATTTGACAACCTCCTGCTCAAAGAACCAGACTATAAGGCGATAGGCTTTAGGCCATCAGGGGCCAATGCCTTTTTAATTACTTTGGATGTCAGACAATGGGAAAGGAGAAGTCGATGCTGTAAGAGGAGAGAGAGAGAGAGAGAGAGAGAGAGAGAGAGAGAGAGAGAGAAAGAGTAAAAGAGAGAGAGATTCTCTTTTGTTCCGCAATGGACACACAGTGACCCCTATTCAAATGATGTGTTACAACTAGAACATGCTGGATTTGAGCCAAAACGCCTGCGATGGTAATAAAGTAAAAAGAGCAGCGTTTAAAAATCTGCACTATTTATAGAAGGGTGAAGAATGTGCCACAAAGCTGCGGGCAGCTAAGTATACTGTATAACCCTTCCAATGATGTGTTTAATTTACAATGCCAACAAATGTGCAATGTTTAACAGGATTCGTAAAAAAGGTTTTAAGATCCTCTGACTGATTTTATGAAGTAATGTACCTGTCCTTTTTTATACATCCTGATAATTTTGTTAACTTTGCATATTTTGTGTTTTATTGAAGGGTATAAAATTACATGAGGCACCAGGGAGAGGCTGTTATTTAGTCGATACACAGATGCTGTAGACATTCTGAATAACAGATATCAAGCCTGCATTTCTGGAGGTAAATGAGCAGGCAGTAAATACAGTCTTGGCTTTGTGGCTTCACCGTCGCTTTTCCCCAGTGTGCAATCTCTCTGTGTTTGTGTGTGACCTTCCTCGCCACGTGGCTACAAGAGAAATGCACACGGCAGGGAACTCCTCCTCTTCTGTCCCCCTCTCAGAGTCAGTCCAGATTTCTGGCCAATCCAGCAGTGATCCATCAGCACCACTACGACAGGTGCATGTGAAACGGGAGGACTATGTGTGCGGTCATCTGAAAAAAGAACACTGGTCATTTAGCAGATGTATGTTTCAAACCTGGGATCAGTGTTGGTTTTCCACCCCTCAACATTGTTTTAAATAGTATGAAAGGGGGCCCTGCGGCTGACAGAGAGCACATAATACTCTAAATTGGGAGGAAACGTTCACCATAACCTTTTTTGTGGCTTATGGCCAGATTACTGATACAGTAGATAGATACATTATAGAGTACATAGTATAACTCTTATGTAAAAAAAATATATTAATATATGCTATTTTCTTTGTATTTTGTAATTCCATTCAATTAAGACATTTTATGCATGCATTTTAAATTTTATCGTATTATATTGTATTTATTTTTAAATGTGTTGTATAAAACAGAGGGAGGCTTAGTGGTTAGCACATTTGCCTCACATTTCCAAGATTGGGGGTTAAAATCCAGCCTCCACCCTGTGTGTGTGGAGCTTTCACTTTCTCCTCATGCTTCAGGGGTTTCCTCCAGGTACTCCGGTTTCCTTCCCCAGTCCAAAGACATGCATTGGAGGCTGATTGGCATTTCCAAATTGTCCATAGTGTGTGAAATGGTGTGTGAATGTGTGTGCGATAGTGCCCTGTGTTAGGCTGGCACCCCATCCAGGGTGTCCCCGCCTTGTGCCCCATGTCCCCTGGAATAGGCCCCAGGCTCTCCAGGGCACGAGGTGGGGGACACTGTGGACAGGGTGCCAAGCCATCGTACAGCACAATCTCACATACACTCATTCACACACTACGGACAATTTGGAAATGCCAGTCAGCCTACAGTGCATGTCTTTGGACTGGGGAAGGAAACCAGAGTACCCGGAGGAATCCCCTGACGCAAAGGGAGAACATGCAAACTACGCACATACAGGGCGGAGCTAGGAATTTAACTCCCAACCTTGGAGGTGCGAGGCAAATGTGATAACCATTAAGCCACTGTGCCTCCCCAACAACAAATCATTTCTTATAAATATGTTAAGTTACAACAGTTGCAGCAGGTTGCTTGGACAGGTGAAGTCATGTTAGTAAGTGTTTGCTTGGTTGTAAAGCCCAGCTCAGCAGGAGAGAGCTCATATGCTCAGCTAGTGTTTACTAAATGTCTGCATGGGTAATTGCTGAGTGCATATTGTTGCACTGTGTAAATATAGCACATAGCACTTTCTGTTTGGTAATTACAACCTGCAAATAACTCGCTGCATTCTGAAAATGTCTACCTATGCGAAAAATGACCACTGTTCTTGTTATGGCTATGCATGATAAAATTATGCTCGTGAAAATTAACAATGTTGCTTTTGACCACTTTAAACTTCTGCTAAGTCTGGTTTATGCTTAGTCACAAGAGCTTTTCAAAGCTTTTGAAAGCTGCCTTTCTGAGCAAGTGAAAATTTATGAAATGTGCTCAGGAGAAAACATAAATTGTGCCTTATCAGTTCATAAAGGATGTCATGCTTTTTTTTACAAAGCTCAGTGGGAATTTTGCAGCTTTAGACATTGCACGACATGTGAAGTAATTCTGATAATGTATTTAGGTAATGCTGGACACTTCACTAATCAAACAGTTCATGCTCCACATCCTCTTAAAATTTTGCTCCCCACTTTGTCCATATGGTGTGGCATTTCCCAGATCATCCACACACAGCAGGCCTTGCAAAAGCTGTGAAAGAGCAAGAGGAGGAGAACTGAGGAAGAAAAATCCTGCTGACCCAAATAGTATCTAACCTTAAACTGCTGAACCAACCACTCTAAAAAAAAGCCCAACAATGGTTTAATCAGTGCATTATGTAAATTAAATATAGAGATCTGCAGTGGCTTATATTCTGCTGCCTACCTGCTCGCCTGAAATCTGCCCAGACTGAAAGATTTGCATTGATGGAGGCGTTGAAGCATCTCAGTTTGAACTACTGACCCCATCGCTTTAACTAATGGGTAAGGTCATTCTACACACACACAAACATATGGACAGAGTGAAAAGAGGATTCTGTATCATGTTCACTAATCACCACTTTTTAAGCTAGCAACATGGAGGTTTCAGATTAGTGGCTACACTCGAAAATCAGTATAATCCCTTCATTTTTAATAACTGTTGCAAAGTCCTGAGATTAGGTTAAATATTGTCAGTGAAAAAGCCACTGAGTTCACGGAGATCATTTTGTGCCAAATGTATTAAACAAAATTATAACATCAGCAAACTAGTACAAACTAAAATTTAACAGATTAGAGTGTCTTAGAAGACGCTGTACACCTTAAAAGAGTAATTAAACCCAAGTCCTTTTTTTAAGTTTAAAAAAACTCCATGAAAATTATAATTAGTCTGTTTAAACTCTTAAAATAATTGAAAACGGATTTGTAGTTCTGCCTCTATAGCAGCCGAGAAGTTTGACGAGCATTTCTGGGTTATGAATGACTTATGTATGATCAGTACGTACAAGCAATGATTTTACCAAAAAATAGGAAGAGAATAGTGTCTGTCCATTATCATACCAAGTAGTCTTGCTTAGTCATATATATTCACATATGTCAAAACTTGGGAGAAGTCAGAACAAGAATATGCTGTAATGTTAATAGTAGCATATCTATACAATTTGCTGTTAGACTGCTAATGAACAAATGCTTGCACTATTCACTTACTATCACCATCTCTTCAATCTCCATATAAATCTCGGGGAACTCCCTCAGGCTCAAATTGATAAGGCTCTGAGCTGACAGTTTCCTCATCCAGCTCATTATTATCGCTCAAGCACAATTCCAGTGGAGAGAAGTGTTCCACTTCAAATGATCTCTCTATTGTAGACTACTCTCTGAGACATCACTATCTCTTCTGTCACTGTCCATTATTAGCATAACGCTTAATCATGGGATTGCTAATATTGACAACCTCTTCCTCCCACCCACCTTTTCACGCACTGTGCGTCACATCCACACACCCACTTGTGACCTTCCCTCTAAAGCACATTTTTATTTTAAAAAATCTGCACAAAAAACGATTATTAACAAAAATCAAAGGAATAATTACTCTGAAAATGGAGCAACAAGTTCTCTGTGGTGACTATTGATTATTGACGCCATATGACTACGGTGGCTCTTAAGTACAACGCACATTAACATACCAAACAGCAAATTAGAATATGCAACAGCAAAACAAAGAACACAACAGCAAATTCTTATTGAATATTACATGCTCAAAGCTATCTATTTAGCCTAGTAATCACAATTTAATGTGCAGTTACATATGTTATTATAGTCAGGAGTAATTCTTTCTTCTGTATAACCCAGCTTCCTTCTTTCAGCATTTGCTAGTATACTCATACTAATGCCATGCAAAGTTAATAGCACATAAATTAACATCATATGAATGCCCTTGATAAAAAATAAAAATGAAAAATATAAATGGATACAGCTAAAAAGTCTAATTTATCAATAAACATCAAACATGTGAAAGACTCTGCAAAACAATTTTGTGCAATTGCAATTTTGCCAATTCAGGTAGTTTTCTGCAAAAAAAACCCACAACACTTTTTTGGCAGTAACAATCACAAAAAAAATCTCAGAAATCCTGCATGGACTGAATTATATCCTGTGCACTAATGAGGTTCATAAACTACAAAAGTGTACCTTCCTTACATTGATATTAAAGTTAGCATGGTTCTTACAGATGTCTCTCCTTGCCTATGAGGGATGAACCAGTGAGAAGCCAGAGCCAAAAAGAAATCACCTATTGCAGAGCTGTTTTAAATATTTCCTGTGCATTTTCATCTCTGCGCTGTCTGCTTGGAAATTGGTTTCTAGTAGTTGTCTGAATGACACCAGTTAGTTAGCAGGCTGAGTTAAAGGCCATGCACACTTGGATCATGTTTCCCTCTCAGAAATCAGTCCCTGACTGAACCAAGTAGCTTCTTTTCTGTCACGACGGATGCCACAGACACAACATGTACTGACAGGAATCCTCTGGATGCAGTCCAAATCACTCTGGAAAGAGGCTCAGAATAAATAAATAATGACTTTCTACATTACCTGTTGGACTGGAGTAGGCAATCTAATTCTTAATGGTCATTAAGGCTGGCAATTACCTGTGTGCAGTTTCACTATTTGAAGGTAAACTACTTGGCTGAATTTAGACTTTGACCAATAAGTAATAAGTAAAATATATATTCTGTGTGTAGGTTATCTGGTGTAATGTTCTACTCTGTGTTGTCTGACTATAAAGAGAGCTGGGATGCAGATAATCTGCACTGATACATTCAGGGCTAAGATGGTTAGGGCTGAAACTAAGGCTTC
The DNA here is from genome assembly GCA_024331685.1 of Stegophilus panzeri. Lineage (NCBI taxonomy): Eukaryota > Metazoa > Chordata > Actinopteri > Siluriformes > Trichomycteridae > Stegophilus > Stegophilus panzeri. The sequence goes on along the minus strand of JANDJT010000092.1, from coordinate 11,354,655 downwards.
AGTTTTGTCTAACCATGCATTCATACTAGTGCAAGACAAAATGATAGGAGAGCATTCATCTTTCATTTTCTATGTAACACAGTCATGGTTAGACTGAGTGAGAAGGCAGACTGAGCACAAATAAATTTTACCTGTCAAAAAGGTCCAATTGACTTGAACTGGAAAGGAAACAAAAATGTGCTGAGTTAAAAAGCTAAAAACTCTCACAAATTTACAAACCTTGTGTTTCATTTGAGAGCACATTACAGGAGACTCCGAGATGCAGCAGAATTAGAGAGAAGGTAAAGCTGAATAACAAACTCAAATCGCAACAAATGTATTGTATATATGATTTGTAATATATAACATATGCAATATCGTGCGTAACAGAACTTCCACAATAAATGTGACTGAATGCATGCTAGTATAATTGCTTTTGAAACCTGCAAGATTGATTTATGCAAAGCTGTTAAAGGCATGTCAATAACACCTCAGATGTTGAGGTTTTGATTACTTAACAAATATGTACAAGTAGGGGAATATTCCATTGCTGGTGTTTAGACAGTGAGACTGTATGAAAAGGTGAATGAATCCAGAGCCACTCAGATTATTTCCTCATTTTTTATATACATCTACGTTTACAGTTTTATACATTTTATACATTTGTATAATTTATTTGTGTTTATGTTATTTCATTTATGTTTTAACACCCTTTTGCAATATTGTCTTTTGTCTGCTGCTGTAACACTGCAATTTCCCACATGGGATGAATAATGTGTTATCTTATATTATTAGCAACACATTAGACCTCAGTGTATTATAATATAAATGTATAGACTGTATATAACAGGTTTACGAATAAACACTGAGTAATGTGAAGTATGCAGAATCAGCCTTTTCCTGTATGAGAAGAAAGAAAAAGGCAGTTAGGTGGAGTGATTATAAAGTATTTTAAACAAATGACCCAAATGACTTCAGAGCCAATGGCATATTACAGGGAGTATATATTTTTACCCCATAGAACTACTCTGCATGGACTCTCAGAGATGGCCAGTAGAAAGAATGGCAATACAAAAAAATAAAAATAAAACTAAGCAAGCGTGAGTAATAGCATTTTTCATTTTCAAATGCACAATGCAAAAATACTGTAGGTATAGAAACAAATATATCACAACCAAATTAACCACACACTGCAGAGAATAACACTCCAGATATATTTTAAATGGCTTTGCAAGTCATTTTGATATGTGATACTGTGGATTTTTATCTAATCAATGTAATGGCTTGTACTTGAATACCACTGTTGAGCATTCATTGATCATCCTATATACTATAGCACTTAAAGATTGCTTGGGGAGGCCAAAAAAGACCTAAAAGCTCAAGTGAAAACACTGTCTCTTTCTCTACAACCTTCTCTACAACTCAGGCTGTGTGGCCTTCACTGTGTTGACAGTGTATCTATCGTTGAACAGATGCATATGGACACACACACACACACGGAGAAACATTTGTCTATTCCTGTCCTATATCCTATGTTTATTTTGGTTATAGTAATATTTAGTTTAAACACTATTAGCCAAACATATAAATATATAACCACTCAGCCTGTGTTGACCTTTCTAAGGCAAGCCTAAATAGCAAATGTCACAGCAAGGGAGGATTCCAATAAAGCTAATATCATGGGTCCCTAAAGACATGCTGTCATCTTAACAAAATGACACATACAGCCTGTAGGTTATTAATGACTGGTATGGCTTACATCTCACAGAATTATTGTTAAGCACATAGGGAAGATCAGATACATCCATTTAATTAAATATTTCACAATATGTGAAAATAATTTTTTGTGAAGCACTAAATAATAATCAAAGTTAATACAGTTCTGTCACTGAAGGCTAATCTGAAATTGGCCATTATGGTTAATGTGTGAGTAAACTCAGCATGGTGTATATCCAGTAGAAGCCTGTTTATGAGACACACACATACTGGCAGTGACAGGTATACTACTCTACAAACACAGCATGGCTGTCATAAAACCTGCGATCTCATAAAAGCCCTTTTTCCAGCTATCTGTTCACATGGGAAAACTGCACTTTTGTGGTAAACATATAGCACAGGGATGTTTTCTTTCATATCAGGGAATACACTGCAGCCCTTTTATTGCCCCTAGCCACTTGGCTGTATTTCATCATGGGAATAACACGAAACCACTTTGTGACAGAAGCTCTACATGCTGCCCTGGACCATAATTTCTAAGTGCTTATTATCTTGAAAGAAAGTAGGAAAGACACAGTAACCCACATATTTGTTTTAAACGTAGGCCCAACGAGTTGAGGCAAACGAGATATGATCAGCAGTGCATACTCAGATGCACAGTGCTAAACAAACTGCTCTTTTGGATGTAGCAATCAGCACCTGACCTATATTCTTCATCCTGCTGACCTTTAAAGGCGTCTTAATGTTGGGTTAACAGTATTATGACAGATTTACCTGAGTAAAGCCTTTCCCCAGAAATGGTTCACTTTAACCCTCTACTGTATGAATGATTACATTTGCATCAAAAATATGTTTTTAATGATTTTTATTACTTGAATTAGTTCAATTAATAAAAATATTTTTTAAATTTCAGAATTTTTTTTTTGTTTTTACTTGGGGGTAGTTGGTAGATTGTTTCCAGTTACATTGGAAAAGAGTAGTTTTGTGTTCTTGCCTATCCTAAATGTGGAGAAATTAATTGTTGCCATTTGGCAACACCATTCAGCAAAGGGAAAGTAAGCAGCAAATTAAACTCCTTATTATGATCACCACATAGATCACTAGAGATATATATGAACAGCAAGGCTTGGATTAAGATGTAATGAAACAAGTCATGAATATGAGAAAATGAATATGGAAGGAACATTAAGCGCCTATATTAATTTAAACACAATAATTATTGAATTTGGCACTAAATAGCCTTTTTTAAGTGCACAGACAAATCCATTCCTTGCCCAACTTTGAGACAATTATTCTTGTCAGTTGCACATTATAAGAGTGTAAAGTTGGCAGTAGATGAGTTGGTTAAAAACAGGGGTGAAGATTCTTTTAAATAAACGTAAATTCGTCCCCCGCACTTTTTCACTGGCCATGGCCAATTTGTGTATCTTTGATTTCTAAATGTGTACGTGTCTATAAGTCTTTACGTGACCTGACATTGCCATGACAATTGGTCACTCACTTCACGTGTCACGCCCATGCTCACACCTGCGCTGAGCGCTAAGAGGTTGTGATGAGCTCAAAGTGGCAAAAAAAACCTTCACTCCATTTTCACTCGAGCAGTGTAAATTATTTTGGTCAGAATAATAAGAATACCCTTGACATTCTGTCCCCCCTACATCTGAAATGATGGCTACATCCCTGATTAAAAATACACATTGTTCTGGAGTAGTGCATTGCATAAACTGAGTGTGATGCAATTTAAATCACAATCAAACCCTTGCCAGGACCTGCCTGGGTGCTGCACAAATGCTTTCTCACCAGGTGAGAATGCAAAATTGCGGGAACACAGTGCTCTTATTGGTCCAAAACCCTGCCTGCCTGAGAAGCACATCAGCACCCTGACCTCATCAGTCTGGCAGCACATTAAAGAGAACATGCTGCCTCTCATTTACAAGTACACTGAGATCATAAAAGGCAGTGGCAGGTGTTGGGATGTTTGAGATGCAGTGTGTGAAGACATCAGATACTAATATATATGAGAATGACTGACAGCTAAACTAAATGCTACTGGGCTCATGACACAGGACACTCCTTATACTAACTGCTCTCCGCCCTCTAGACCTTTGTTTTTCTGTTTACTCAGCTGGAAGGACCAACTTTGACGTAAATGCAAATACTTAGCTTACTTGTTTGATTATCACTCTCTCCACTCACTAGGAGTTTACAAATTGACGTTTACTGAAGTGTGTAACTCAGTCAGAGGAGGAACCCTTATAGGCTTTTCCATTTCAGTGTGCTTGTGTGTGAGTGTGAAGGGTAGTGCCACCACGACTACAGTTGACGTAGGACTATGTTTGCATTTGTTTTCAAAGTAGACACGAGACTGTGTTTACATTTGACCCAGTTGTAATGGCTGCATTCATTTCACTGCAGAGAGGGCTTAGTGCAGATGAATGGCATTGACGTAACTTGAGCCAAGAAAGTTTCTGTGCCCACTTCTTACCAAGGCTAAGGGCTAGGGATGAAAGCTAATTCTAACCCTAAGGCTAGGGCTATATGCTGTATAGATTTTGAATAAGGCTAGGGTAGACACACAAACCAGCCCAGTTGGTAAATTTTGTCAAAAACCTGGCCAACAACTGCTTAGTTTCACAGGAAGAGGCCATTTGATTCAAATTGCTGACCACCACAGACATTATTGTTTCAAAAAGCTTATTGTGTCACAGCGTTCCAAAGTTTGTTTTGCTGTATAAAGTGCAGAGAGCCACTGGCCTGGTAGTTATTCCTACATGGGGATTTATATAAAACACAAACAAAATTATTTACTACAGTCTAGTATATAAATAAAATAAGGTCACACATTTCACGTATGTGCTAAGCTTGATAGAGGGAAAAGAGGGAAAGAGATTAGACCAAGAATTTCACCCTTGTTGAGCCAGGCTAATATTATATCCCCTAAACAGTCTAAGTAGTGGACTAATTGTAGGACCTTTTTTAGGGCCAGGCTCTGTCTGTAACCCTTCTAACCTTGTTCACCTCACTAACCTCTCTGACTGTTTCCTGGTAAGCCCCCAGGAGAGAACTGAAACCGCAACAGTATCTGTGCACACAGATCAAAAGGGTCAATACAGGTGCTTTGATTGCACCGCTGAAAGAAGAGCATCTAAATGACGAAGAAAGGAGGAGAAAAAGAAAAGAAAAGAAAGTCTTTGATGCCAGTCTTGTGAAAAACGAGTTTCACAATGGTCTGGAAGTGGGTGTGTAGTGTGCTTGGTTGACTCATTGAGCAGGTGTGGCTGGAGGCCTTCATGCCAAATGCTCTTTCATATATCTAATGGCTTCAAAGCGAAATCACCTGTGCTTACTATATGTCTGCAAACCAAAGCCACATATGACTCTGTTCCCAAAGGAAAAGCAATAGCGTGTGTGTGCATGTGTGTGCTTGCGAGTGACTGGTATGTTTAAGGTCACTCCTGATAGCACTAACCTCAGTGTAAAGTGTGTATTCTGCCATATAAAACACTTCATAATCCTGTAATATATATTAATGACTGTGGAATCAAGCTCACAGGAACTTCTTTTTCCACAATGCGTCTTTGTCCTCCAGACGCTGTGCCCTTGAGGAATGGAGTGGGCTTTTGTGCAAGGGTAATATGATCACTGAAACTAGTGGGTTTTCAAAGAATGCATTATACAACCTCATCATTTACATAATCCAGAATATCACCTCAAATTGCCAACAGATACTGTATGGTAAAACTCGCAGAAATAAAAATATGAGATATCGTGACATAAGGTTATGAAGGTCATGATAGTTGTAATATACTGTAAATGTCACTACAAGCCTAGTATTATTTCTTCAGAGACAGAACTATTATTGATTCATAGACAAACAAGGCAGTACTATCAGCCACTGTAGAACAGTTTGTTTACACATTGATACTGTGATTTTCATAATTTCAATGATGAAATTGAACTCTGATCATTTTAGTCAGAAATAAAATCAACCAGGAAACTATGAGTAGCTGTAAGAGGTCCAGTTATGTTGCAGAAATAAATATATGACTTGATAGTGTTTGTCATAAACACACATGCAAGTATGGCAAAATATAATGCATTGCCATAAAAGAGAACACCATAAAAATTAGCAATTTAAATTATATATCCTTAACATGGCCAGAAGTGGCCATTGCACATATACTACTGTATATATCTTAAATATGGTGCACTTGGCAGTTGGCAGTGACACACCAAATTTGGTGCATGGAAAACTCTGTTTTGGCCCAACTGGTACACAAGATATATGTACACAGTCATAGACTGATAACCAGTGCTCCGAATGTCAAGGTGTTCTCAGCTGGAAACATAAACTTCTGATAAGCCCAATCATGCATTTTGTTATTTTTGTAATCCCCCTCCCCCAAAGTAGTTAAGTAAAAAAAAAAAAAAAGGGAGCGGAGGGTGTAGATGGAAAATGCTGTGGGTCAAACTAGTCAGGTCAAGGCCCCTTACTAAGGGGGTTGTGGCTAAAAAGCGGCTAGAGCTCAGCAAACCAATTACAATCTGCCAACCACAGGGAGGGACACATGTCCATTGATAGTGCCATTATTTTTAGGCTACTGTGCGGATTTAGGGCAAGTTTGCTTGTTGTGTGTTAAAAGCACAAGCTCCATCTGAAAAACATGAAATAATATTAAACTTTGCTCAGTCATCTGTGTTTTCTGTGTATTCTAATTATAATTATGCTTACTGTACACAATGAGCTTTTTTGTATGAAATTTGCTACAGTATATAACTGTAACAGCATATAATAGAGAGACAAAAAAAATGTCCCATATGGCATAACAATATGTATAAAAATGTGTATTTTTCAGAATATATGCAAATATTTTAAATCAGCACATTGTTTAGATTGTGTACATTTCCTTTTATTAAAATATCTGTAAATATATGTGAATATAATATAATAGTTTTATATTGCAATATATTTTTGAATATGTCAAAATGTGTGTTTTCTAAATATTTTTTGATATGTATTGTTTTTTCATAGCAGCAAGACGTTTAATTTATTTGATTTCATAAATTCATTCATTATCATTTATAACAAATATATATATATATATATATATATACAGCTATCTAGACCCATATCTATTCTTACTCTGCCAGATGTTACTGCACAAGAGAGTCATGAAAAAGTCATGGAGAGTCTTTGGCTTTTTTTTTTAGACTATTTTTTTCTGCTGATTTTTCCTTATGTTTTGGATTGTTGTCTTGTAGCTGTGAAATCCCGTGATACAATTGTCTTTTTCCCTTTATGTTTTGTACATAACTTGTAAAACTAAAATGCATTTTTTTCTGTTTTCATCCAGAATACATCAAATGTAATGTGATCATTGTGGAAAGGGCCCTGAAGAATTGTATGGGTCGAATTATATCCTGAGCAGTACTAAAAGTAAAGTATTTCTGAAAGAAACAACAAAGAGGAAGTGTGTGTGTGTGTGTGTGTGTGTGTGTGTGTGTGAGAGAGAGAGAGAGAGAGAGAACATGAGGCTTTAACAGGTGTTGTTTTTTTGAAGAGGGGATCCCATCCTTCTAAAGAGAGAACATAATTAACACCTCTGCAGTTACCATGCCAACCTGCCAGTCGGAATGTTTTGCGACATAATTAGCCCGGTGAGCCACAATAATTACTGAGCACACGGTTCATCTGCCCTCCATACGCTGCAGCACGCTCACACAGCATGCATCTCCATATTCTGTGGAATGATACAAGATAAAACTTTGAAGGTTAAACATCAGGCTGTGGATATGGAGGAATCGTATTCAAGCCACTTAAATGACTCTGCTCATTTAAAACTAAAAAGTTTCTTTCTTTCTTTTCTTTTACTTTTGCCCTGACATTTATAGGAGTGACAGCATGTAATTCTCTGTAGGCTGGAACTGAAATATGGGAAAACTACTACTATACTATACTATACTATACTATACTACTGCTAAAACATGCAAACACAAGCCATAGAAAAAAGGCAGAATATTTTACATACAGTACCTAGATACAGTACATCCTACATGCCAAGTGTAGCATTGCAGCCATTGTGTGACATTATCAGATTTATGTTGTGCCTAATGAATATCCACTTTAAACCGATAATGGAATGCTGGTCTATTCTGTCCTTAAGGTCAGCTGGTATTTCAAATTGTAACAGACTCAAATAGTACAACACTTTTACATTGTAAAAATTCCGTGTTCAGTTAGTGCCAAGCATAACCGAGAAAGAAGACCGTAAGAATAGCCAACAGGAACGTGGGGTTTTCAACACAGCTTTTGGGGCATTATGAGCATATCCATTAATGGATCAAATGAATGTGCTTTACAGTAAGTCTTTTTTTAAAAACAGGGGTCAAATGAATGTGAGAGTGGAAGAGAGAGAGAGCTGATTTTGTTATGATGAGTGATTTTAGAGTGATTTCTGTCAATAAACAGACTCTGTAAATGGGAGAAAAAAGAAAAAAAAACTGTTGACCACCAACCTTCAACTGATAAAAAACAGAAGGTATTAAACATATAGTATTGCTTGGCAATTCAGAAAGCTTGTCATCTTACACTAGCATTCCTGCATTTAAACCTGGAAAGTGAACATGCATATGTTTTGTGGGCATGGCTTTGAGAGAGAACACTGAGGAAATTGAGAAAGGGGTGTATTTGTTTGGATTTTGAGTTCAGGATTGCTAACTATACCTTTAATCATGAATTCTACTGCTGAAATCAGTAGTGTCTGAATCAAGCATTCATCATGAGCTCTGTTTACTTTGGGTGAGTCAATCAATGTTGGAAACATACCACTTATACAGTGCTGTTAAAAAAGTATTTGCCCCATAATGATTTCTTCTATTTTTGTATATGTCTCATACTAAATAGTTTTAGATCTTCAAACGAAATACAACATAAAACAAAGGCAACCTGAGTAAACACACAATACAAATTTGATGTATTTATTGTTTTTATTGTAGCAAAAAAGTTATCCAACACCTATCACCAATGTGAAAAACTAATTACCCCATTAAACTTAAAATCTGGTTGTGCCACCTTTAGCAGCAATAACTGCAACCAAACGCTTCCAATAACAGTCTTTCACTTACTTCTAGGACTAGGACTTACTCCTATGCTTTGGATCATTGTCTTGCTGCATAATCCAGTTGCGCTTGAGTTCCAACTTATGGACTGAAGACCAGACATTCTCCTTTAGGATTTTCTGGTAGAGAGCAGAATTCATGTTTCCCACAATTATTGCAAGTCGCCCAGGCCCTGAAGCAGCAAAACATCCCCACACCATCACACTTCCACCACCATGCTTGACTGTAGGTATAATGTTCATTTTGTGGAATTCTGTGTTTGGTTTACTCCAGATGTAACGGGACTCCTGTCTTCCAAACAGTTCCACTTTTGACTCATCAATCCACAGAACATTCTCCCAAAAGGTTTCAGGATCATCAAGGTGTGTTTTGGCAAAATTCAGACGAGCCTTAATGTTCTTCTGTGTTAGCAGTGGTTTACACCTCATCACTCTTCCATGGATGCCAATTTTGGCCAGTGTCTTTCTGATAGTGGAGTCATGAACCTTTATTGATGCAAGAGAGGCCTGTAGGTCCGTTGATGTTGTCCTTGGCTCTTTTATGACTTCCTGGATGAGTAATTGCTGTGCTCTTGGAAGACATTTGGAAGGTCAGCCACTTCTGGGAAGGTTCACTACTATGCAGAGTTTTTCCATTTGGAGATAATGGCTCTCACTGTGGTCCTTTGGAGTCCCAGAGCTGTTGAAATAGCTTTGCAACCCTTCCCAGACTGATGTATTTCAATCACCTTCTTTCTCATAATTTATGGAATTTCTTTTCATTTTGGCATAGTGTGTAACTGGGTAAGACCTTTTAACCAACTTCATGCTGTTGACAAAGGTCTATTTAAATGTTGTTTTGATGTAGCATGGTTTGCAGTAATCAGGCCTGGTTACTGGTTACAACCACGGGGGCAAATACTTTTTCACAGCACTGTACTGTTTTTCGCAGTGGGAGAGTCATATTTTGATGATTACACCAGGTAAATTAATCATATATGTTTTGAAATTGCTAATTCGCTTGGAATGCGATGACTCAATTTTTTTTTTTTTTTTTTTTTTTTTTTTTTCAGATTGTACTGACAACTGTGCAATTGTAAATCACTCACATAGAGCTAAGGTGGGTCACAAGCCAGCCATGTTGAAATTATAGCATTTGTATCATCACCAAGATTCTGTAATTACAATATGTAAAGCATGTCAAAATTTCATTTTTTTTAACTTTATAACTATATAACACCCAGGTCGTGCTGACACTACATGTGCAGCCACTTAATATTTACATCAGTAATTGATTTGTGAGTATAGATGACAGGTGGGGTATGTAAATAAATTACTTTGCCATCTTTAATATATCTTATTGCAGGTGAACTGTAATTCCTTTGCTATAAGATAATGGATCATCAATTTGTGTGAGGTTTAAGGTAAGCCAACAGAGCTGAATTAAATCAATAGCAATTTGGATTTGACCAGTGAGTGACACCTGAGATTCAATAATCATGCAAAGATCAATACCTTTCCAGATGGTCTGATGGCGTCCATGCTGACTGTGTTTAATTTTTTTTTTTTTTTAATCCTTTGACTTAGGCCAAGTCTACTTTGTGTTTAAATACAAACACATATACATATCACTGGAAAACAGATATAGATATATACATATATAGAGCATTGTGTTTCATCCCTAATTTGTGTGTATGACATATAGCTAACTGTCTCTTATACTGTCTTATGACCTTGTGTGAGTGGAAGCTCATAAAAATGTGATGGCTGCTAGATGTCAGAAGTAGCTACTGTGGGATATGAGAACTGTAGATAATGGCTGGGAACTGGCAACAACTTACACTGGGGTGGAAAAAACATGTTTGGATAGTGTAAAGGAAATTATACCATTGTTTTCTTCTAAAAACTTTGAATAAATTCTACTATAATTGGATGACTATGGCTAAAGCTACCTTTTTTGTCTACGATGACTCAGACCTGATTACAAATGACTCAGACTTGGATTTAATTATTAATGAGTTGGTACTGGACCTGAGTACAAATGACTCACAATTTACTGGTGACTTAAGACTTGACACAAACCCAAGCCTTGACAACAGCCCTTTGTTGTGTTAAAGCCTTACTAACATCTCTACAGCTGTCAGGTCTGCATGTCCACAAGCCTAGAACCTATCTTTCACATTTAGTGCCCCCTCACTATTTCTAATATTATAATTGTGGCGATGGAAGTCAAAAAGGGCATATCCCCTTCCACCAAAGTGTGAGAAGACTGCTGTGAAATACTAATAAAACAAGAAGTTCATATCAGATTGCCTTAATGTCAATAATTAATGACATGACCCAGAAGGATCTTAAGTGGCCATTAGGTTGTATGTCTTCATTATGTAAAGGCATTTTCATTGCTAATACTGTAGGATCAGAGCTAATGCCAATTCAAACCATAGCAATATAGACAACTTGCAGAAATGGCAAGTAGCTATCAATGGCCCATATAACAAACATGTGATGTGAGGGAACAAAAGCGACATGAAGATGTGTAGACATATGCAAAACATCTGCACTGCTGGCCACATCATCAGTTAGCAAGAGTTCGGTCAAGAACATCTGGGCTTGATGTGAGCCTAGAAAAATGCATAGTCAGTAAAATCACTGAGTCTACACTGGTTGTTTATTGAAGGCTAGGTGACAGGTCAGCCAGGAAACCCTGTAACAGGGCTGTGTGACTGAGATAGGTCATGATAGTACTGAATAGAAACATTTTACAACATACTTGCTCCTTGTTCCAAGTGAAACAGGACCTGTAAGGAATCCCCTGCTTCTGCCTGTACCGCACAGAGAGGAAAACATTAACAGAAAGAAAATTGTTTCTGTGTTTACATTTGGAAAACTTTGAGTAAGGTCTCGTTAATTCCTAACAAAAGACACTGTTATTCTTATTTTGAAAGACACAAGCTATAATAAATGTAAGGTTAGCTAACTGATGTACACCCACAACCTTTCCATTCTAATAACATGATTAGCAAAAGTTCCTCAGCTTAATGATAAGTAGCTGCCACTTACTTTGTATCCTGATCCAGGTTTGGGTCAAGTACAGAACACAATTTTTTTACCATCTTTAATTCAGACAGGCTTAACATGCACTGTAGTGAGGTAACAGAATCAGAGGGTGGCCAAAACATGGTAAAATGATGAAATGGGTTTTTCTTTGTTTTAAGTGTATTAAGTTTGCAACATGAGCTCTCTTGGCATGTTCCATCCCTTCCTGCAACATTTATGTAAAGCAGATGGAGCAGAGGACAGTCTAACAAATGTGTATAGCCTAACACAACTGTTTTCATTTAGAAGTGGAAACCCTGTAAAATGGAGTTAGTGGAAAGTTTGGGTCTCAGCAAGGAAGATGAAAGGAATCCAAGGGGAGGGTGTCATGTGAAATGTGCAACACTCCAGCTGAATCGGCAGGTGTCCTATAACACCACAGGGGCTCTGTCAGGACATACGTGGCAGTGGGATGTGCAGAGTTGGCCCGTGGGCTTCAGTAAGATTCTGTGTATTAGAGCAACTACCGGGCCAGCTTTTCAATAACCTTAAGCCATGCTAATAGGGATGAGTATCTAGCTTAGCACCCCTGAAGTGTTAAGCAGTGCTGATCATACAGGAAAGTGAGCAACAGAACACACTTTTTAGGTGGTGAATCAGCACAAATATTCTATGTAAATATAGAAATATAGCAAACTCTACCAACCCAGAGTTCAAGTCAGTATTATGAGTATGGCATTTTTAAATGGAGCACTATTCAGAACTAATGAAGATAATTATGGCTAGATCCAATTATCAGCAAAAGCATTATGTATTTGTTCTTCATTTATTAGATGGAAAATATTTTCCATGTCCTTACAAGCAATCAGTTGTATGTAGCCAAAGTGCAGAAGCTCTCAGAAATGGAGGAAATGTTCTAATGAACAGTTACGAAACATGGCTGGATTATTGGTGAGCCGACCTGACAGCACCAGGTGACATTAGGTTCCAGCAGTAATCCAAAGGGTTTAAGTTTGACCTAAACCTGACCCGCTTATACACACAGCCAGGTACACATAAACATAGTGATGCATATCGTAACAATACAGTACAATGAGCCTAAAACATGCTCAATAATTAGAATTGTAAAGTATTTTAAAAAATACTTTACAATGTAAATTAAAGTAATGCCATACAGACTTGCTCAACTCTGTCAGGATATGTTGAGAGTATGGCTGAGCAGTGTAATATTACAATGCCATCTTGCAAGGTGACTCAGCATGTCTTCTCTCCTAAAGCCACTTGAGAGCAGTTCCTAGCAGAAGCTGGTTCATTGGTTCCAAGGGGACGAGCTTGGAAAAGGTTCTCTCACTCACCCAAATGATGTGGCTGTGAAGGCTAAAAAGAGAACTGCATACCCTGACTTTGATGTGGCCACAGTCCTCGATTTGTGTGGTTTCATGGTTTTTGTACTTACCCATAAAAAGGGTACAAGAAATTACAGAGGTAAAGTGCTGCAAGACCCTTATCAAACCATTTCAGCTCAATTGGGCCTTTTCATAAAGCAGTAATTAGAGTGAAAAGAAAATATCAACCATCCAAAGAATCCAAGAGAATTGATGGTGGACAGCTAGGAGCTTCCCGCAAACCTTCCTCAAGCCAGATCAAGGGCCTTGGCTATATAAATAACGAAATGACCATTACCATGAATGCAGTGAGCAACCCACATCATTCATATCCAAATGTAGAGTTGGTGGACCAGCTGTACATGCTACAGATGTTAAGCATGCCTTCTAGATTAGTTTAGCTGGTCCTAATGTCTAAAATAAATAAATAAACAAAGACACGATTGGTTTCCCACATGACTATAATGGCAGAGATCCAGTTCTGTTCCTAGAGCCAACAGGACATAAACTGCATTACTATTACAAATAAATAATCAATGCCCTGTCATTAGCTGGCTGTTTGTGAGCCATGTAAACGGCCTACAAACAGTGGCATATGTGAAAGCCTGCCAATACGAACACTGCTGTATTTAATCAAGGTAGTTAGCACATTTATGTTACAACATTTCTTTGGAAATAAGTATAATTTGATAATGTTATTTTATATTATATTTTTAAATACTGTATAATAATAGAGTATAATATAAAATATAACAAAGAAGATTTCATTTTTCATTCCACTTTAGTTAAACAAAAAATGGAAAGAGTTTTCAATGGCACATTTCCAATGGGAAGGTGTTTTAGTCCATAACTATTCTTTAGCCAAGTCTGTAAAGCCAACACTTCAAGAGAGAAGGAATACTCAAGAGCATGTTTAACATTTACATAATTCTACAGAATGGTGAGATAAGGCTCATGCACAGCCTCTGATCTTGTACTCTGTGTCCCTTTGCCCTTCAGTGTATACACTGCTTATCATAAAAGGTATGATAAAATGGAGGCCATGTGTACACTTTACAAATACAGCGCAAGGTCACCACAACCAAATGTACCTCAAACATTTTGGACAAGTTATAATAATTTGAGTCTTTGGTTGTTTCAAGCTCATTAGTAATGTAACATTCCTATTTTAACCTGTGAGTTGTATGAGTAGGATGTCAGGCAATATTTATAATCCATAATCTGATGAGCCTTGTAGCAAATTGCACCCCCGTCAACACAGTCTGCCTACTCTATGCATAGTAATAAACCACAAGTTGATATATGGTTTTACTCTGGCATGACAGTACACAAAAGTGATTTTTTATTTTTTTTTTCAAATTCCAGATGAGTCATGAAGAAGCAGAAATAGGTTCCTCATATTCATCATAGCACAAACTGCAAGGAGAGAAATATAAAGATAGACTTGTCTGTGTTTTGTAAGAGCAACTTTGAGCAAGCTTAGGTGGACTAGTCCTCATTCTGTGTCATATTGGTCCAACCAAGGTGTGTCAGAAAACGACAGGTAAAATAACAGCCTTTTCTTAACACGTTGACATTATTTTGTTTAGCCCTGTGGCTCAGCTGTCAAATTAGCCCCCTCTAAAGACTTAGTATGTAGCTGAATCATGCCCCTTATGTATTCCACTTAGCTCCATTTAGCCTATACTATACAATTACATTAACATCTTCCCTTCTGAGCCTGTGGTCTTCTTGGATCTTTTAATTAATTAAAAAAA
>JANDJT010000092.1:11327261-11339655 GCA_024331685.1 Stegophilus panzeri | reverse complement strand
GGTCTGAATTTGAGATAACTATGCCACTTATTTATTCATCTTTTCAGTGTAGTTTTCCTTCTCAGTAATAATTGGCTATAATAATAAACTATATACTGTGGTTCGTTTGGGAAAGAACTTCAATAATAGTTTGTGTATACATGAGAGAATTGGTGGCGCGCGCAATCCAATTTCTATTTGTGTGTATTTCTCAATTGGCTGAACGAGAAACCCCCACCCCGTATTAATATGCGCAATTTCATTGGCCGAGGCACTCTGGTATGCAAATGAAACACACCACGCACCATCCAGACAGTGTTATCATTGAGCGTCGAAGTAGTTCCGACGTATGCAACATTTAAATGGAAAAATTACAAATAGATCGTGTTTAGCTCAAAATATATGTTGTGTGTGGCATTTCTATAAGTGCGCGATTTGAAATAATAAGCGTAATAGTCGACTGTATGGTGAGGGTTAAGAATGATTCGAGGCGGCGGAGGGATATTGCTCCGCACGCGCGTCAAAATATTGCCGTTATAGGAGTAGGATTAGTCCGCGCCACAGATCAGACGCAGCGCAGAGTGATTCCTGAGAGCTGAGGCGGAGTGAGATACGTCCGAAATTGAGCGTTATACGCGTTAATGTAACGCCAGTTCATCTCTCTCTGGTGTCCATCAAGTGGACGAGTGTCACCCAGGATTTTATCCAATTGAGGATTGTATTTATTTGAGCGCTGGATTGACTTTTTTTCTTGGTCCGCGTTTTCCCGGAGACGCTGCGCTGCATCGGATCTAACGGATCTACCGTTAACCTTCGCCTCATCTCTGTGTGCCTTCGGTTAGCAGCACAGCTTGTCTTCTGAGAGCCTTTTCTCTATAAATTGGACTATTGCAAAAAACAAAACAAAACCCAGACCTTATATTATAGCAAAGGATTCCCTTTTCACTCCCACCTCATGCGCTGAAAATATGCTGCTATCAAAGTTTGGTTCTTTTTCTCACATCTGCAGCCCGAATAGCGTGGACCATTTACCGGTCAAAATTCAGATTCAGCCAGGTGAGTTAGCCAGGTTGCTAACCAAGTGAAAATATTGTTTTCCCGCGTTATCACCTTATAGTTCAGCCGCATGAATCGTTTCAATGTTAGTTTATTAGTGTTTGTATACAAATCCTAGGAGCTTTGTTTTGGTTTCTGTCTCCTGGCGTCACGAGTGTCTCAGTAAATAGTAATTGGCTCCATTCACTAAGCGGAATAGACACATAACCAACGGTCACGACGTCCATGCTGTCTTTCTACATTGCAGTATTTCTGCAGTTAAATGTCTGATTTATATGTATTAAATGTTCCATCTCTGCATTTTCAGTGAAAGTGGAGCCAGAGCCGTTTGAGAAGGTCTATCAGGTGGGCTCCGTGTTGGGAAGCGGGGGATTTGGGACTGTTTACGCTGGCAGTCGGATTTCTGACGGGTTACCGGTGAGTAACACACACACACACATACACAAACACACACACATATACACAAGCGCGCACACACACACACACACACACACACGCGCACTGCACTAATGCACCTTTGCTCCAATTTCAAAACGTGTCCTCTTATTTTTCAGGTCGCAGTTAAACATGTTGCAAAGGAGAGAGTCACAGAATGGGGTTCCATTGTGAGTAGACTTTTCTTTAAATGCCATAAAATGTCCTTGCACCAGCATGGTCTCTGACAGAAATGAATAAAAAAAAATTTTTTATAAAATATGAAACTTCTCTTCCAGAATGGTGTGATGGTGCCTCTGGAAATCGTGCTGCTGAAAAAAGTAGGCTCCAACTTTCGAGGAGTCATAAAGCTGCTGGACTGGTACGAGAGGCCGGATGGCTGGCTGATCGTCATGGAGAGGCCGGAGCTGGTCAAAGACTTGTTTGACTTCATCACAGAGAAGGGCGCCCTGGATGAGGGCACTGCACGGGGCTTTTTCCGCCAGGTGTTGGAGGCGGTTCGGCACTGCTACAGCTGTGGCGTCGTACACAGAGACATCAAAGATGAGAACCTGCTGGTGGACCTGCGCACCGGAGAACTCAAGCTGATTGATTTTGGCTCGGGGGCAATTCTCAAGGACACGGTGTACACCGATTTTGACGGTACGCACAAATATGTGCAGCTGCTTTCTCATAAGAATGTCTGTGTTATTATATCTGCCAAGGGGATTTCTCATAGAGTGATTTGTTTTGTGTTTGTTTGAAGTGTGGGGTTTTCCACATGCTGTGTTACAAATACAGATCAGTGTTTCTGCCCTCATTATATTTCAGGCTGTTTCTGTTGTTATGAAATGGTTTGGCATGTACCTGCTCTACTTTCCTAGTAAACATGAAATCAAATCCTTAAATTAAGATTTCAAAGCTTTAGAAGAAGCCTTTTGCTTCATCTCTGGGTGTAAACAGATCGGCTGCCACGTAACAGATGTGTGTTTTGAAACCTGAGAGCACAGGTCCCGTGACAGCTCACGTTGCTATTTCAGTCTTCGTTTTGTCTCCAAGACACTCCTGCTCTTTGGGGTAGGGCGGGACTGTTGGCTCTTTGGAGCACCAGACAGCTGAGTTATGAGTGATGTGGCCTTCAAGCTCCCCCCTCAAGCACTTTTTTCTTTTTTCCTCCCTCCTTTTTCTATTCCAAGTGTCCTTTAGAAACCTCTGTAAAGCTCTGGGTCAACAGCAGAGCTGACACCAACTGAGGAAGGGAGGGAGGGAGGAGTGCACATAGCCACTAACGTGTCTCCGTGTTTGGGTTCTGTCTTTATAGCTTATAACATATTATTATTATTATTATTATTATTATTATTTATTTCTCAATGTGTGTCACAGGTACGAGAGTGTACAGCCCGCCGGAGTGGATACGTTTCCATAGATACCATGGCCGCTCAGCCACTGTCTGGTCACTAGGGGTGCTGCTGTATGACATGGTGTGTGGAGACATTCCCTTTGAGCAGGATGAAGAGATCCTCAGAGGACGACTCTATTTCAGACGAAGAATCTCAGCAGGTCTGTACAGTGTTTCTTTTGGTACAGTAATACTGCATATTTCCAGGTTTTTTTTTGTTTTTTTGTAAACATTGCATGATGAAATGATAGATCTCAGACATATTCTGTGTCCTAAGTGGCAGTCTACTTCCTATTCCCTACAAACTGCAAAGTATATTGTGCATTCTCAGCATCCCCTAGGCTGCAGGATGTTGTGATGGGAGTGCCTTGGAAATATCCTATTTGGCTTTCATGACTTGACAATATAGTCACTATGTAGTAAATAGGGTGTGGTTGTGGACATCCAGTTTTGAGCTGCTAGCAGCAAGATGCTAATCCATCATTTGCTATGTGTGTTCCAACAGAGTGCCAGCAGTTGATTAAGTGGTGTTTGTCCCTGAGGCCATCAGACAGACCAACTCTGGAGCAGATCTTTGAGCATCCATGGATGCGTCACGCCGAAGCTTCCAAGACGGAGGAGGGTGACATCCGGCTATGTAACATCAGTACAGACACTTCCAGCATGAGCTCCAGCAAGGAGAGTCTCTGAAAGAAAGAACATCTTGGTCTGAAAAATAGCTGGGACTCAATGGACTCTTGGGCTGCATCCCTGCCTTGTCAGGCTTGCACATTCCTTTTTTTTTTTTTCTTCTTTTGTAGGGAATCATAATTTATTACAGTTTGCTCTTCCTTTCAATCTTTTTATTATTATTATTATTATTATTATTATTTTTTTTTTTTTAATTTTTTTTTTTACAATTCATAAAATTTGTTTCCTGGTGGGGAACATTTGCTGTTTGGGCGGACTTACCAGCACTTATTATTATTATTATTATTATTATTATTATTAATATTATTATTATTATTTTATTGTTACAAGGCTGGTTTATGCATCTGGCAAGCCTCCTACACAGATGTGGCTGCTCTCATAGAGCTTGGACAACTTTTTTATTTAAATGTTTTAATTTTTGATTTGGAGTGCCTTTTTGAAAGCTGCTGTTTCGGGGCTTTCATTGTTGCTTTTGTTGTTTTGTTTGAAAGTTTCCCTTGAGCTGGTTCGAAGGTTACGTGGTGTTTGGTGATCAACCATTGCACATAAACCTCCAGCCAGTTCAGGGGTCTTACAGTGGGGAGGGATTGACCGATACTTGAAACGCGCACACTCACCGCGTCTCTTTCTAAACGCTGCTCAGTCACATAGCCTATATAGGTTGTCTAGAAAAAAAAAACTGTTCTTTTTTTTTTTCTTTCTCTGAATGTGTATAGAGATTTGGTATAACCGCTGTACCTTCTGAGGGTCTGGAATCCTCCTTCCCCTCAGCTTACTCTACTCTTCTGCTCCTCATCTCACTGCTGAAACTACATTAGTCTGTCTCCTGGGTTTTGGGGGACCTGGGTGTGAAAATGCACAATCAATGCAATATTCATGAATCCTTTTTTTTCCCCCTCTTCTATTTTTTTATTTTTATTATTTTATTTTTTTTAAAGACAAACTTGTACAGTGTTTTGTTGTTGTGGTGTTTTTTTTTTTGTTTGTTTGTTTGTTTTTTTTTGTACAGTTTTCTTCTTTACATTTAATTTATTTGTAAGGTAGACATTCCACTCTGTGGCTATTTATTTTTTATTTATTGTTCTGCTTAAATCCCAAAATTTGCATATCTTTATATGGCCTTTTGTTTGCATTCCTGTTGTCGTGGGGTTTTTTTTTTTTTTTTTTTTAATTTACATTTGGACAAGAGATGGTGGAGGCACTGAAGCTGTTGTCAATGTAAAAAGGAATAAAAACAAGGTTTACTTAAATTGAAAGAGCGATGAATGTTATTTAAATTCTCTTGGTTGGTTGTCATTTGAAATCAAAAGTCCATTAATGTTTTTTGGTCTGTGTAATCTCCCTATAACAGATTGAAGTGTTTTGCAGAATTGCGATGGGATGAGGGTATACCTATCACAGGCTACACAGCCTTGTGTTAGATATTCTCTCTATAGTAAAAGTTGCAATGGAAACCTAATGGAAATCCTATTTTTATACAAGAACATTTCAATTAAACTTTCATTTGTACAGAACACTTGTGGTGGTTTCTTCATTTGAAATAAGCTGATATATTTACAAATCACAAAGTTCCCAATATGTTTACTGAACTCTAGTAAGGGGAATGTGAGGGCTTTATAAAAACATCACAGCTGTGGAATTTATTGATTCTGATTAGTCAAAAGATGACTAATTTCTCTTATAACAGGAACTTTGACAGCAGTGCCGGCTGTAATTCGAATCACAGGTATATGTTTGCTATTTAACAAAGAAAAACTCATGAATCAGTCCCTCCAGCATTTTGCGATAACAAAAATTTACGCAAAATCAAGCAAACTTTGTAGTATTCAGCGGAGCTTACAATTTTTCTAAATTACTGCAGATTTGGTGATCATGTGACATCACAATGTGCATTCAGCTAAAGCCCTCTTTGATTCATGTGTGTCGAACATGAGTACAGCTGAAAGGTCTCATTTACCAACATCACTGCAAAAGACCGTGCAAAATAATTTTGTGCGTTTGCGATTCAAGTAGTTTTATGCAGAAAAGCACAAAAAACTCCACAGGTTGCATTGCAAATTTTGGAAAACACGGCAGCCAAATCAAGAATTTTTGGCTGCGACAATCACAAAAAAAAAAAAAAAAAAAAAAAATACACAAAATCCTATACAGACTGATTGATGTGGCGAAGCTTGCTGTAAGGAGATTAACATTTGTGGAGTCTCAGATGTCTGTGCTTTCTACAATCAGTAGGTTTTCTACCACAGGAGTCTTAAGGACTGGAGTTTGCTCTTTCCAGTTTCTCAATAAAATGACAAGATGCAATTTTTCCCTCTTTTAACTTTGAAAGAAACTTTGAAAGCAAAAGGGAGGCTGTTGGTATAACTGTTTATTGAAGTGATGACAGAAACTAGCTTGCCTTGTGGATGTTCCACAATATTAAATGTAACTATAAATGGATAAAAGCATTATGTGTGTCTCATTAATAAAGATAACTTTGTAATTGTTGGCAATTTGCTGTGGTACAAAATGAATGAAACACTTCAGGACATGGTGTTATTGGAAAAATAATCCGCTTTAGGGTGATACCGGTAACTTTGCTTCATGTTGGGCCACATCACAGCACTCCATCACTGATTATTTTCCGATAACAGCATGTCCTGTCTTGTGTGATTCCTTACTGTATAGGCTGTAATAACTAACCCTGACTGTAAATACACATTTTCACCTTTGTGATCAGAGAAAACTGAAACATTCAGTTGTGCCAGCAGACACAATTTAACTAAATGGCTTTCCATCTTTTTGCCACCACAACACAAGTAGCTGAATTATTAGTGTGACTGGTAAAGTGTATGAGTCACAGTTTTCCAGGAACAGTGGCTGATGAGTGTGTGCTGCCCTCTCTGGTGAGCAAACTACATGAACTCTACAGGCTGTGCCTGTAGCTCATTGATCATGTATTCTGTCATCACCCTCTTAGGGTTTTGTCATTTATAAATGACAAGGAAAAAGCACTTACAACAACAACAATAACAACAACAACAACAAAGAATAAAAATGACCCAATGAAATGAAGACTTATAGCTTTGACTAGAAGGAATGAAAAAGAGCAAATAGTACACTTTAGGTTGCATAGAGCAGTCATTCTCTATGTGTGGTGCATGATTTGTTAATTTAGTTACAGTATTAGGAATCCAAATAGTGAATATAGTGTTTATTAATCAATTCAAGACTGGTCACTAAAATTTAACGAGTTTAATCAAAACCTCAGTAACTCAAAAGCCTATAAATAATGTCAGAGTGAATATAATGTCTATGTAGGTGGAAGGTTTAGCAACTGAAAACTTTATAACTCTAACTGATAGGCAAAATATTATTGTACACAAAAGAATAATGCTTATGAAATAAATATCTACTGAGAGGGTCTGTGAAATTGGCTGGATACAGAGGAAATAGCATTTAAGAGGAAATAGTACTGGAAAATGAAGATGTTTACATTTAAAAATGTAGATGTTAAAGTGGTTTACATCAGACTGGTGTTATCCACACACACTAAATTAATCACTATTTTGAAAATGCCACACATTTTATACCACCAATATAAGACACATGTTCAAATAACCTGGAGGCATTTCTCAAGAATCATTTCTCATGGGATCAAAATTTAGACTGAACTTTACCCTATAAGCACTACATATAATGGTTTCATCGTCAAACACTATTTTCAATAATTGCTGATTACTATGATTATTTGGATTGATGCATTGATTTAAAAGTCAATGATTGAAATTAACTGAGCCACAAATCATGAATCGAGTATTAAAAATAAACCAATTATCATTAAAAAAGACAAACAACGTGTGTGTAAAAATTAATTAATATTTTTACTCTGATGTTTAAATAAGTTAATAGGCAATCAAGGCAATTTGTCTATAACTGTGATACTCTCTACTTTATCATTTTTCCTATATTAACACTATGCCTGCCCCAAATTCTGAACATATTTGGTCACTTATCGATCAATCGAATCAAATCGGAATGTATCACAGCGGATTCAGTGGTATAGTGAAATATTGAATGGTTTTCTTAAGAATTTAAATTGTATTGTATTGTGTGGAAGCTTGAGGTTTACACCCCTTAATACACAACCTGCCCAAATACAATTAGTAAGTTTGAGAAAAAAGTAAACCTTTAAAGAGTTCCACGCATACCCTCTTCACACTAGGATGGAACTAAATAAAACAAATTTTAAACTACATTTGTAAACGTAATTGTGTTTATAAAAGCATATTTTAACATCCAACACTGACTCTTCTTTTAGTTAGCTTCTTCACCTTGATACTGTATCATCATTAAATAAACAATGGCTTCTTTAATGTATTTTATTTTATCACCACAGGGCACTAGCATGGTGATCACATCTGTTTCCAAATTGCATCCTGGGTAAATTGTGGTGCCTTAAAGCCCCCCAACTCCCCCCCAGGCTTTTGACATGTAAATGGCCATGTTAACTTAATCAGGCCTTCTGTTAAGGCAGAGCATAATTTCTACATCTGCCTCCCCATAAACCCGCCTTTAAACTTATTGAGCATATGCTGCTCTGTTTCTCGTGCTGAGCTTCAGGCTTATTAGTATATTGTCTTATGTCATAAATCAAGCCTTCTTAATTGGAAGAAAACCAAAGGAATATAGTATGCAATTAAATCTGTAACATGTTTTCTGGGGTTTAGTGGTTAGCACATTCCCCTCACACCTTAAGGGTTGGGTGTTTGATTCCCGCCGCGGCCCTGTGTGTGCGGCGTTTGCATGTTCTCCCTGTGGTGCGGGGGTTTCCTCTGGGTACTCCGGTTTCCTTCCCCAGTCCAAAGACATGACTGGCGTTGCCATGGTAGACTGATTGGCATTTCCAAAGTGTCTGTAGTGTGTGAATGTGTATGTGATTGTGCACTGCGATGGATTGGCACCCTGTCCAGGGTGTACCCCACCTTGTGCCCCATGCCTCCTGAGATAGGCTCCAGATTCCCCATGGCACTGAAAGATAAGTGGTATAGAAAATGGATGTATGGATGGACATGTTTTCTGTCCTCTCTGCTATAAACCAGTTTCACAAGATCCATTAACCCATTTTTATTAGCAGTGATTATAAATAGCAAATCAGCCATAAACATAAAATAGTAATCAACCCTAAACACATTTAGCGACCGCAGTGAAAAAAATCAAAACAAAACATGGCAATTAAGGGACATCAGTGATGTTCTTCCTTGCCTCCAAGTGTGAATGTTAAATGAGTGACAGCTTGAGTGCTGGCGTGTGTTCAGTAATAACTGCATGCAGATCAGGGCCTGAGCTGGCACAGTTGGTGCTCTGTGCCACTCGGTGCTAACATCACACTGACAACCTGACAGACAAGGAGGAGGATGCCAGATGAGCATGTGGACCTTCAGAGTGCACAGACTGAGAAGTGGGTGGCACACGGGCAGACTGAGACTCCATTAGTGTGAACCAAGGACAGGGAAAATGCAAGAATTGAGAATGGGAGAGGAGAATCTGTAACCAACAGTTGGACTATGTTTAATGAATAGCCTCTTTAATAGACTATGTTCCTGCTCTGTAACTAATGTCTACTAGATATAGTTGATATTTAGTACTCTCATTACGTCATGATGGCATTATTTCATGATGTAATCTTGTGTACTGTTATGTGTTGCACAATGGTCCTGGAGAAACGACATTTCTCAGCTATGTAGATTAATGACAGTAAACAACCACTTGACTTGACTTGATTTTACCCAGCCCTTTTCAAAGTAATGATGCAATGCCTGAACACTTTGATTGGGTTAATACATCATTTCTTTTGTCCCTATTTTCTCCTCAATTTGCTTACCTGCCAGTTCCCACCCACTAGCCAGCTCTCCCCTATGACACAACAGCTATCAACTGGAAAGGGTGAAAGCTACCACGTACCTCCTCTGAGACACATGAAGCCACCGTGTTGCTCATGCTGTGACACAGTGTAACACATTTGGATGAACATGCTGCCCTCTCCCACAAACCCATACATGCCCACGATTTTCTAGCGTCATTGTGATTGACAGGGGAGAGAGAGTAATGACACTACCCCCACCAACAGAGCACATCCAATTTTGCTCCCTTGGCTCCTGGTCTTGAATGAATGTGGCATCGTTGGGATTCAAACTTGCAATCTCCTGACCCCCAATGATATGGTGACTGCTTTTGTGCAAACTGAAAGTGAGCCTTGAAGTTTTGACCTTCAATAAAGACCAAGCAGATACAACATTCCTTTTTTATATACATCTAAGCAATATTTTTGTGTAAAATATCTCACATATATTCAGTGGCATTTAAGTAATATGTTCATTTTTGCCAAATAAAAGTCACTGAATAATACTCTAAATGTTTTTTTTTTGTCTATTACTGGACATGGACAGTAATCTATTTTAGTAAATTAGGCAGTATATTCCACTAAATGTTTTTTGGGAGAAAAAGCCAGCCAGTAAATGTCTAACCTACAATTACAGGAAAACATCTTGGTCTTCCAAAATTTGCACAGAGCTTGTGTGTCTGTGACATGAAATATTTCTCAAATATTGCTCATAGGGGCATGATGTTGAATGGAACAGCACAAATCAATCAACCAATTTTGAAGAAGTGCTCTATTTTTCCAGCACCACTCAGAGACAATCTGCAACTAACAGCCATCACTCCGGTAAATAGTGAAAATGGAAAGTGTTATGGAAAGCCAGGAAACAGTGATTAATACATTGTTATTCCTTGCTGTTTTTGTGAGTTAGTGTACTCTGACTTCATGTTCCTTCTTGCCGTGGCTTCAGTTCCTTGCATCGCTTCATCATCATTTCCACAGCCAGCTCACCTGGCTTCTGAGTGAAGGTGAGTGAAGGACTTCATTGTTCTTGCCCACAGAAGCAGACAGGACGCAGTGTGTTTGTATGCTGCAAACATAAAAAGGCAATGAATGGATGTGAAAGGGAGAGTGACGAGTTGGGTCACAAAGGCCTGCCACACACCGCAAACTTAGTTTAATCCTGTTACCAGGCGCTCCATCAAAATACAACAAACAGTGTGTAGAGTGTCAAGAGAAACACTAATAATATGCTAGTGATGGCCAATGACACAAACGTGAGTGTGTGCATCACGTCAGCCTATCTGGTGGATGTGAGCACATTTTTTTTTTTTTTTTAAATTCCCTTTGATTTCAGTCTGAAAATATGAGCTATAAAAAGGAGGTTATAGACAGTTTGCATTCTGTGGGCTCACTTGTAAAATATCAGGATGAGCAAAAGATACAGGGTTTGGTGACAAATAAAATTTCCCTCATTAAAATTTGATTAGACAATTCAATATTATTTGTACAATGCTTTCAGCAATAGATATAGAGTGGAGTCCTGGATTGAGCAAAGGACATACTTTGATGAGATTATCCACCGTTCAAGATTAGCTACTCACTATAATTAGGTCAGGAGTGCATGTGGTGTGGAAACGTATCCTAGGATAACTTAGAAAGAATGCGGTATATGTTTGGGGGGGTTTTTCCCCACAAATTTAATTTAATATTAATATAAAGAACAGACAAACAGTGCACCTGTAAACTACCTATACTCTGATCGCAGAGAAGCAGTGTAGCACTGCAGGGATCGATCATGAGATTGCGTAACTCATTGTGGGCTCATTATTGTAAATAAAGACGAATATTCTGTGCCTTGAATGTATTCTCCATAAACAACAGGATAGAGGAAAGCAATGACTAGTCCTCCTTCAGATATAATAACAGGGTCAAATGCAAAGCTGTAATCACAGAGCGAAGGGAGGGAGCTGTTTATTGTGCAAAATGGAAGGAATGTTTGTTTGTTTTTTTCTCGTGCCCCCGGCGAAGGCATTTGTGATATGACAAATGAATATTGCACAAGGGCAAGGTTTGGTTTGTGGCTGGTTTATGCATAATATATGTAATCAGTTAATGTTATTGTGCACATAGAATGTAAAAATGATGCGTGCCAAACATGCTTGACAAAACAAGTACCAACTTTGGCTCTTTTTTTCAGTTAGGTTTTAATATCCATATGTGAACATGAGACTAAAAGTTTGATGCTATCAGTTAAATAAAAAATCCACCCTGACTGAATTAGTAGTCTATTTTGTAGGAAGTCTCATTTCCCCCCATTTTCTCCATAATTTGGTCTTGGGCAAATCTACCCTATCCAACAACAGCCACCAACCGGGGAGGGTGAAGGCTAACACATGCTTCCTCTAAGATACGTGGAGCTAGCCACCTGTATCTTTTCGAACTGCTACTCATGCTGCATCATAGGGCAGATTAACACACTCTCAGGAAAGTGCTATCTACACTCTTGCACATACATGAGCTCACAGACACCCATGATTTTCTAGTGTCACTGTGATTGACAGCAGATAGAGTATAACCTCTTATCCAGAGAGGACTACCAAATTTGCTCCTTTGGCTTTTGGCCACAGATGGCAGTGACTTTTTTTAGGATTCAAATAGCAATCTCTGGATGGTAGGGCAAATGGTTTCTGTTACCATATTATTTATGTTACTGTTCAACCACCTGTGGATAATGCTGCCAGTGGGATTTAGCCCTAGCTTAATCTCTACCTAAGGAGAACGATTCAACAGCGCTTTAGTCTTTTAGTCTGTCCAGCTCTCTCACCTCCTCATCTATACACTCTGCTTAATCAGATAAATTTCCAAGCTTCACCTTTCATGCTAATGCTGCCATCAACACAATCATGCTTGTCAGCTCATACAGTATCTCACAAAAGTGAGTACACCCCTCACATTTTTGTAAATATTTGATTATATCTTTTCATGTGATAACA
>JANDJT010000092.1:11305820-11319078 GCA_024331685.1 Stegophilus panzeri | reverse complement strand
TTGCTGCTTCAGGGCCTGGGCAACTTGCAATAATTGAGGGAAACATGAATTCTGCTCTCTACCAGAAAATCCTAAAGCAGAATGTCTGATCTTCAGTGTGTAAGTTGAAGCTCAAGCACAACTGAATTATGCAGCAAGACAATGATCCAAACATAGGAGTAAGTCCTAGTCCTAGAAGTAATTGAAAGACTGATCTCCAGTTATTGGAATCTTTGGTTTCAGTTATTGCTGCTAAAGGTGGCACAACCACATTTTAAGTTTAAGGGGGCAATTTGTTTTTCACATTGGATAACTGTTTTGCTTCAATAAAATAAATAAATAGATAAAAACTGTATTGTGTGTTTACTCAGGTTGCCTTTGATTTATGTTGTATTTTGTTTGAAGATCTAAAACTATTTAGTATGAGATATACACAAACACAGAAGAAATCAGGATGGGGAAAATACTTTTTTCACAGCACTGTAGTTGAATGCAGCTCATCGGACTAGAGAATAGCTACAATGCTAAAGACAATTATTCTGAAAGAGGAGAATTTTCACAGACTTTCAACTGATTTTAATTTTATTTACCCTCTCTTGTCTGATTAGATGACATGCCATGTCAAGTATAAAAACTTGTTTAAAGACAAATGTACAATTTATTCTCCCTGCATCAATTTCAAAAGAGACAATCATCGTTTCATTGTCTGTGGCACTAGTCCAAAGTGGAAAAACAAAACGATCATTATGAACTGTCTTATTTATAAACATTATCTAATCATTAATGGTTAAGCAGTAAAAGGTAACTGTTGTTTCCATTCAGTCATGTTATTTGCTTATCTCATGTAACCGGACCTATAAGTGATATCTCATTGTTGTACATTTAACCTGTAGTGATCTGTTCCTATCTGATATATTTCCTTTTTTTTAAAGATATACAAAGACACATTATTATGTTACAATTTTGATTCATTATATAACTTGCCCTAAAAGATAAAGCAGGCCTCCTCCCATTGTAAGCATTTGTAACTCTGTGTGCCTGTGTGCCACTGACACATCCAGTAAGTTCAGCTCCACATCCTGTAAACAACGTACTGAGTGTCATCACCATGGCAAAGTACATTGCTTTCCATGTGGCTTTCAAATTTGAAATGACTTAATCATTAATTGGAATGCCTCAGCACATGGCTTTTTCCTGCTAACCAGTAATGAGCAGGTGGATCAGCATGTCTTCTGATGAAAATATGACATCTGTCATTATTAATGAAAAGTACTGGGGTGGGGAATTGTAGCCTGTGACCTGAGTGTGACTTGTCTAATGTGATTATGGAGGGAAACCTGACAGTGTGTGTGTGTGTGTGTGTGTGTCTGTGTGTGTGTTTGTGTGTGTGTGTGTGTGTGTGTGAGTGTGTGTGTGTGTGTGTGTGTGTGTTGGGGGGGGGGGGACGCAATCTGTGGATTTGGATTCAGGGGCTGTTGTTGTTGTTCGGTCATACGCAGATAAATTTTTCAGCCTTTCTCCTCAAAATGTGCTCATGGTGCCTGGGACATATGGATAAATGAGATCATATCAGTTGTCTCATCAACAAGTATGACCTCTTACACCACTCACCAAAATATACACATTTAGTACTTTGGAAATGGACTACACCCTACATTTTTATATAAATGCTGTCTTGTATGCCTATTTCAGTCCTACTGAATATTCAGTAGAAAAGAAAAAATAAATGAAACATTCAAAGTTACAGGCAATTTTTGTATTTTGTTAAGTAATGGACTATATTAAGTAATAGACTATGTGAAAATATCATCAACGCTGTCTGGGATTTTATCTGCAGAGACTGAAGAACTGTTACAAATTCTCCAAGAAGCCTGGAACAACCTGATTTCCTTAGAAAACTGCACCACAGTTGAATAGAATTTGTGCCATTTATAATTTTTACTGGTTGTTTTACTGTCTAGTGCTCAATATAGTAATTCAATTTATTCTTAAAAACATTTTATCTCTATTTCAAGATTTTTGAAGATATTTTAACTTTACAGAATTTGTTTGCAAAGATTTTTGCACATTTGTCCATCATGTGCATATTTCATTTGTTATTCTCCCCACTTAACGAAATAAGGAATACTGATTTGCAGGTGCGGACTGGCCATTGGGAAGTTCAGGAATTTTCCCGGTGGGCTGGTCTTGTGAGGGCCAGTTTTTTCCCCCAACCCTGGCATGTTATAGCCTATATACAGATATTAAAATCAGTCATCTTAGCAGCAGTGACACTGCTGGTGCAATCCGTAATAGAAGGTAGCAGTTGCCATCACAACTGAAAGTTTCTTGCACTCATTGCCGAAACATGGATAGAAAAAGAAAACCCATGGCCGACACTGCTGACGCCGCAAAGTGTGCTAAAATAACAGATTTATTTAAGCAATCTGCAGTTTGTGTTAAGGACAGTGGCAAAGAGGCAGAAACATCAAAGTGGACTGAACGGGGAGCAGGTGCTTTGTCATGCTGACATGCTATTTGCTGTGAACTAGCTAAATTAACTAATTAAACAACAAAATGTTTTTGTTAATCTTGGGGTTTCAATGCTTATGCTAGAGTCCCGCAGCACTGCAGGTTGGACCATTTCCAAGCTTTAACTAGTCAGACTCTGTGCACAAATGTTTAGAGAAGTTTATGCTAAATCTGTGTTTTAAAAAATGGTCATCAACCTCGACTGTAAATGGGTAAAATAAACATGTAAATTTGATAATTTTCTTCTAGACTACTCATCAGTTCTTTTTTGCATTATAGCCTATAAAGCATATAATATGTGATAGCCAGCCCAGCAATTAAAATTATTTCTTAAATACTTACTCTACACAAACAGGTGAACATGGCTCTGAACAAGAAAGGGAAAGGATGGAGGAGGAGGAGGGGGGAGCAGGAACCAGCACAGATCCAATTAGAGGTGCACTATTGAATGTTAATGTGTGACTTCGATCATGCATATAATCAGTTTGGACTACTTCATTCAAGTTATTTATTGTTGCATTACAAGAAATAGAATGAATGGCAAGTATGTTGCATAATACTGTATCGGCATCCATCCGTCTTCAGGAGACAATGGAGTAGCTTCAGGTTTTAGGTGTCTTGCATCTTCGCGTATGGCGATGTCCGGCCCTAGAGTGACAGTCTCTCCCGCAATTGCTGCAGGTGAACATCGTTGTTTGTTGAGGCTGCTGTTGTTTTGCCTTCCTCCTGGTTTTCTTTGCATTGAGGCTTGAATTTCTTGCCTCCTCTGCTTTCTAGACGCCCTGTGTGACAGCAAGGCACCAGGCGGAGTGGTCATCAGCACAGCTCTCCCAGTCATCAATGTTGATGTTGGCCGTTTTCATGTCTTTCTTACATACATCTTTGTAAAACAGACGTGACCATCTAGTCAGTTGTGTCAGTCCTTCTCCTAGCTCGCCATATAGCAGGTCCTTGGGAATGCGGCCTGGGTCCATTCTCTTGATGTGGCCGAGTCAGTGAAGGCATCTATCACTGAGAATGAAGAACATATGTGCTGGTGTGTTTCAGAACCTCTGTGTTGGGTATTTTGTCCTGCCACTGGATGCGCCGCAGACATCTCAGGTGGAAGCTGTTGAATTTCCTCTCGTGGCTAGCATAGTTGGTCCATGCCTCGCTGCTGTAGAAGAGTGTGCTGAGCATGCAGACCTGGTATACGTGCAGTTTGGTCTTCACAGTGAGGTTGGAGTTGTTCCATACCCTCTGCTTCAGTCTGGCCATAACTACTGCTGTCTTGGCAATCCTGCTATTCAACTCATCATCAACGGAGAGCAAGCTGGAGATGGTAGACCCGAGGTATGTGAATTTCTCCACAACTTCCAAATTGTATCTATCGATGATGATGGTGGGGATGGTGATGGAGGGGAGTCTGCATCTTGCGCTATGACATTAATTTTCTTCAGACTGATGGTCAGTCCAAACTCCTTGTAGGCTTGGGAGAGGCAACATACGAGCTGCTGCAGTCCATCTTCTGTGTGTGATGTCATGGCTGCATTGTGGGTGAAGAGCATTTCATGGATGATGACCTCTGTGACTTTAATCTTGGCCCAGAGACGGGTGATGTTGAATAGCTTGCCGTCTGCCCTGGTGTGGATGTACACTCCATCGCTGCAGTCTTTGAAGGTGTACTGGAGGAGCATGAATAAAAAGATGCCAAAGAGTGTCAGCACAAGGATGCAGCCTTGCTTCACTCCGCTGCTGACTGGGAAGGTCTCTGATGTTGTGCCGTTGAAGCACACTGTGCTGTGCATGTTCTTGTGAAACAATGTGATGACAGCAAGTAGTCATGGAGGAGAGCTGATCTTCTGCAGGAGCTTGAAGAGTCCGCTTCAGCTGACCAGGTTAAATGCCTTCATCAGGTCTATGAAGGTGTTGTAGAGGGGCATCTGCTGCTCCTGACATTTTTTCTGCAACTGGCATAGTGAGAAGATCATGGCTACAGTTGACCGGCCAGCTTGGAAGCCACACTGGGACTCTGGGTAGACGTGGGAGGCTAGGGTCTGCAAGCGCACAAGGATGAAATGGGTGAATGCCTGTCCAATGATGCTGAGGAGGGAGATGCCCCGGTAGTTATTGCAGTCGCTACGGTCTACCTTGCTCTTATGCAAAGTAACGATATTGGTGTCCTGGGGAATCTGTCCCTGTTCCCAGCAGAGGAGCTCCATCTCCTCCCAGTGGGCCTCATACCAGTCTGCATTTTTGCTCTCCTTCTTCTCATAGGCAGTGATGGCTGAGTTGTACACAGCTTCTCAGATGTGGGACCACTTGGAGTCGATGATGTCATCAGGTCTCTCTTTGGTGACAGCCTCCTGCTGCTTGCAGATGAACTACTGTGTCTTCTCTGAGTGTTGATGTGTTGATGTCAACAAGTGTTGATGCATGGGCGGCCCTTCTGTGGTCTGAGTGGTCCATGTCACAGTCAGCACTATGGTAGCTGGGAGTGAGGAGGACGCTGGCCAGTTCTGCATGCCTGGTGATGACGAGGTCTAGTTGGTGCCAGTGGTGGGAACGTGGGTGTGTCTCCATGAAATCTGGTGGATCTCCTTGCATTTGAAAAGGTGTTGGTCATGCATAAGCAGTGGGAGTAGCACATCTCAAGCAGTTGCTGACCGTTCTCATTGATCTTGCCCCTTCCATGAGAGTCAAGACAGGAAGGCCAGGCCTCATGATCAGCACCCACTCTAGCATTGAAGTCTCCTAGAAGGTAGAGACGTTCAGTGCTGGGGATACTGGATATTGCTTGATCCAGAGCCTTGTAGAACTGAGCTTTCTCCTCTGAGGTGGAGCAGACGGTTGCAGCATACATGCTGAAGATGTTGGCTGCACCAGAGGATGTTGACACCCAGAGGGCAAGGATCCTCTCAGTGTCTGATGACAGATGCTCGGTAAAGGCGACAAGCGTGTTCTTTACAGAAATGCTGACACCGTGCTTCCTAGGTTTGTCTGAGAGCTTCCCTTGCCAGAAGAATGTGTAGTTGGTTTCCCTGAAGGTGCCACTTTTGGCCAGGTAGGTCTACTGAAGGCAGGCAAGTTGCAGGAGTTGTCGGAATAATGTTGTAGTCAATGTCAGACCACTTTAGAGACTCCGTCTCTGGATTTTCTGTCAGGGTTTCCTCCCTTAGCCTTTCCCGTGAGTGGGTAGCAGAGGTTTGGAGTCGGAGTTTCCCTCTCCTAGATGAGCTATCAACCAACATTCATGAGCCCCATCTGTGTGCAGAACCAAACCACAGGAATGAAACAGAAAGCAAAGGGAGGTTCATCAGGGAGCTCTGCATAGATCCTAGCCTCACTGCAAAAAAGCATTATGGGTAATCTAGTGAGATTTGGGTTCAATGGAAGGTCACTGTATGAATCTGGGTCATATCGGAACAAAGGGAGAGAGCCAGGAGACCTCTACCTCCTTTACCTTTTCCATAAACTATTGCTGACCTTTAGGGCTTTGTGATCAATATAGTGAGCTCCAATGGCCTTAGCTGATCTAGTGGATGGAAATAGGCTATGCTTGTTTGTCATCTTAATGCTGTTGGTATGGTTTAGGGGCTGATCAGTGTAGTGATGCTCACATGCGTGGTCATATTGGTCTATTATGCTCTCTGAGTCTTGCTGCTATCACTGTCATACATTTTAACAAGTCATGGGTTCTTCTTCTTCTTCTTCTTCTTCTTTTTTTTAAATGTGACCTAAAAATAGCTCTGTATTTATCAGCTCACTGAACTGCTCAGTAGTCCTTAATTATTCAAGATGTGGAAAGGGCTAAGGGCCTGTTTTTTTCCAAGGCATTAAGTGGTGTGAGAGAGAGTGTGACAAAGAGAGAGAGAGAGAAGAAAACAAGTGCCTGCGTCATCCCAGAGTGCGTGTCACCATGTCATTCCGTTATGCATGTGTCCAGAATGTGACTGAGCAAGATAAAATCAGAGAAATAGGAGAGAGAAAGAGAGGGACAGGAAAGGGTGATGACTGACCTACACGCTCCTGCTCAGTAAATGTGACCACTCTCTCATGTGACAGTGCGGCCTGGCGGGGGTGGTGCTGTTGCTTGTTTTGTGGTTGTTGTGCTGAGTGGCATGTGCCATCCCATTCACTGAGCCACAGGGGAGTGATTAGAGCTCCCCTCACCCTGTTTGACACTCATGATCAGCATGGCAGGTGTTCAAATACCACAACAGACAATCTCTTAGCCATCTAAAGCTTACGGATTTGCGAATGCCTCTAAAGAGGAGCAAATGTATGAATTAGGGAAGGAACAGAACAAACAATTTGTGGTATGATGACCATGCAATGGAATATCACAGGTTTTTAGTATATCTACTTAAAACATGACACTTTCAACCACGACATTACACTTTACAATTGATAAAATCTGTTTTAAACTATGGATTACAGCGATCTTTTAAGATTATTATTTGTCATGCTGTGTGAGATGATGGCAATAAAATCTTGACTGAATTCTATAACAGACTATGATAACGTGTTTCTCGTGTCAGATACTCTAATGATAGGCTTTAAACAAAATGTGCCTTTGAAGCCACAAAGCTACTCACTGTGCACCATGCCACAGAATGGTGCCTCTTGATTGTACAAAATATACATAGGGTTAGGGTTAAGGTTAATACTATATTGGAAAAATATTAGCCATGAAAAATGCTAGACAAAAACAAAAATTTTAACCATAAAATAAAAAATTGCACTTGATCATAAACTACACACAATATCTTGTTACAGTAATATAGGAGCAAAAATGACTCCATTTTTAAATGGATCGAAAATCCTTATGTGAAATGTCTTGTTGTCTCATAGAAATGTCTTTGGCATCTTTCCCTATAGACTCAAGCCTTTCACAGAGGTTTGAAAATGAAATTAGGTGCCCTGTATCATATGGGCTGATTCAGGATTTGTTGTATGATGTTCCTGCACATACTTTCCATGCACTGAGCATTTGCATGGCTTTTATCTCTTTGTCTCTATTATAAATTGTAAGCTTTTTGTTTTAGTTCTATATATTATTTCTTACTAATCTAAATGCTAATATTTAATCATCTAAATTCCTAGTCATTTTGTAGAGAGTTCTGACTGGGTAGCATTTTATGCAAATATAGTATTTATAGCTCCTTTGTGACTTTCAGCGTGTTTCCTGACAGCTGGTAGCTAACCAAACATGTACATATTAAGGCCTATAGGTGACAGTCAATAATAGACATAGAGGTCAGACCCGCTGGCCAACCCACCTCCTAACATGGAAGAGGAGAAGATTTTTGACAAGACAGACTGCCATGCCTGAAATATTAAACCGTTGAAGATGCTGTTGTTGTTTTTTGTACTTTGTATAATAGTTATACTTTTCCTGTTTTTTCTCTTTTTTTTCTTTCTTATGTTAACTTTGCTTTAGGAATCAGAAATGGGCTTTATTGCATAAATTCTATGAATAAATCTGGTACAGTTATTTTGGAGTTTTTTTCTCTCCAGTGTTTTTGAAACACCTTAGAGAGTGCATAAGTCCCCCTATAGCAACATGTTACTGTGCTGTTATCAGGCCACCAAAAGCTAAAACATTAGCCCTGGAGCAGCCATCTATTGTTTAGTTCATAAACCATTAAGTAGTCCACTTTGTTTAGCTTTGTTTAACAAATGGTCCAGAATTGGTCCAAAAAAGGATTGCTTTATGATGGTTATGGCAAGGTAATGGGCAGTTGCCTTTAGTCCCCAATAATAAAGATGAATTTGGTCAACCACGGTTGATCTGTCACTGGCACCCTACAAGCAGTTAGCTAACCGAGACTCAATTGTGAACCAGTTTTGGGATGCCATTATTTTACCATTGATGGTCCAACAAAAGCTTGTTTGTTGCATTGCTCTAGTTTTGGAAAAATTTAAATAATCTTGCTGTAGAACCAAACTTGGCATTCACACATATGCTACAGATGTTCTTGATAGAAGTTGGTTTGAAACATTGTAGTGCATTGTAGGAATATTAATTACATACATAACTAATTGAAATGTATTTATCATGGAATATTGTTATGTCAGTGCATCATCACACCATTAAAGTGAGTGTTTTAGTGTTTGTCAGTGTGCTAAGCTTTTCAGTCATGATGCTAGCAGTCTGGTGTTACCTATGAACTAATTTTAAATAAAGTTAGCTGACCCATTGCTCAGTGTCTACAGAATGGCCAGCTTGTGTTATTGTGTTATTGTGTGTTTTAAGAAGCAGTGCATCAGTGCTTGACATTTTCTCTGTGCTCACAGTGTGATGGTCATGTTTTTTGGGAGTCAGGGGTTGTGAGTCATCAAAGCTAGTTAGTATCTTACCACACAGCTCTGTCATCATCTATGCCTCGTGATCTTTTACTTTAGATCATGGGGATTCCCTAAACTCTCACAAACTGCAAACCTTGATGTGGGAATAGCTTATTAAAATGTTTTGCAACATTTCTGCTCCAGTGAAAGTATACAATGCAAACTAAACTAAATGCTGAACTACACCCATGAAGATTATGCCTTTTTCAAGCAGTGTCCAAGACACAGTAAGAAGCCACTACATCCACATTTTGATATTTTCATGTATATTTCTGACTAAAATTACTGACTAATTTAGTCCTTAAATTTAATCCTTGTAAGTGAAGTCTTACCTGGCCAATAAAATTATCTCTGTTTCACATTCCGGTTAAAGTAATAATTTTGCCAAGAATACAATTTTCCTCTTAACCCAAACATAACTGACTAGCTAAGACATATTTTGTGGTTTGTTTTGGACAGAGAAAATTATGCCTTCTTGAATGTTACTAACAAAGAAATGGAGGACACGCCCAAAACCTTTTTTTCCCCTTAGGATGTCACAGACTAACACTAAATGTCATCTTATTATTTTTATTTTGGGGGGACATGGGCCTCCATTACTTATTTGTCTTGCTCAATTACTTCCATTAAAGGGTTAATGAGTCAAATATTGTTACTGTCCACAGTGCACATCAACAAACTCTATTTAACAGTGCAGATTTTAACATAAACTATAAAAAGTTTAGCCCAAACCAAAGTATTAGAGCACTATATGCAGCATCTTGAACTCACTTCCTCAACTCCTCAGCAAGAGCAGAATGGGAAAGTGGACAAGTGTGTCATAGCCATTGTCATTGGTTGTGTTGCTCTCAAATTACAGGGGGATATTGCTAACACAACTATTGTGGTATTTAACAGGAGAAAACATTTCAACAATCTTAAACATAATAGATTATGGTCAGAGCTTCTTTTCTCACTCACCATTTCTATCAACATTCATTGTCATATTAATGAGAAATCCAACATACAAGTAGTTGCAATATGTTAGCACGAGTTATGGCACAGACTTGGCCTGGCTCGTTAGCGATCAACAAGATGATGAGCAGGATGACAATTATGGTGGCATTAGTATGAAAGTTGAGGCTTTGGAACCTGTTTGAGCAGTGTACAGTTGAAAATGCAAGAGAGCCTGACAGCCTAAAAGACTAAAGCGCTGCTGCATCACTCTTGTTAGGTAAAGGGTAGAGTTGAAGCAAGGGCAAAATCCTACTGGCACAGCTATCAGTGGGTAGTCATGTGGCATTGTGGGTAGTGTAGAAAAATATTAACATAAGTGAATATAGACCAACATAATCAACTTTACAACTCATTACAAAATAAACCTTGGACACCATTGAAGATTGCATGTTAATTATAAAGATGAATATGCAAGTCATTTAGCGTGGATTTTTTTTTTAAATTTAGGTACATCCTAACACATACAATCTTTTCCTCTCTACTTTGGATTTGTCTCAATAAACACTACAACAAACACACAATTTGTGTCCTCTCACCAACATCTGCACATTACAAACACCATACAATCTTATATAAGTCTATTAAACATGCACGACAGCACTTTGCCACTTTGTCCCAGGCAGCTTACCTGCTGTTTGAGCAGCTGTTAAGGTCTCTGCCCTTCATGAACCCAGGGGGAAAAACTGCAAAGTGCATGTCTACTGTGCTTTCAGCGGGACACAACAAAACACACCCAGAAAAACAATGTGGAGCCGAGAGAAGTGGATCATTAGCTAATGGGACAATATACTGCTTTCCAACATCAATGAAACCATTTAGCATGTGTGCTCAAAGATTTGGGATTATACAAAAACACCTCCATTTCTTTGTTTATTACAGGAATAATGAAAATATAGCACAAACCAATGAATTAGCACAAGAATCACTTAACACATCGGAAATATTTCAGTATAAACATACTGTATTTATTGTTTCAAGGTGGATATTGGCTAATACTAATAATTTAGTATGAATTGGCTACTTTAAGGAATTAAAAAAATAATATTAGATGGCCTTGCTTATACAAAATCCATGCCATGAAACATAATGGCAGCTCTGGTTTATCAAATATCATGAGTGAATTTACCTGATGAGAGACTGATGTTGATGATGCTGATAATCAAAGTGATAATTACCTTTATTAATATAAACTCTTTCATTAAAATTCTTTAAAAGTTTGGCAGTAATGGCTTTATTTTTCAATAAGTAGATTGGGTTATAAATGTAGCGGTAGATGTAGGTTATAAATATAGAGGTGGCTGAGATACATGCAAAAGAGAAACATACTGTATGTTAGTTCAGGAAAGTCTATAGTTTTTAGAACTATAATCGAAAATGTAAAAAAAAAAAAAAAAAAATGACCATGTGAGGTGTTTTCCCAGGCCACCACATTTCTAGGGAAGATAACCCTAACCTTTTTTCTATTGACAAAATAACATGGGGAGTAGGAGAATATGCATCATTTTCTTTAAGCAATATTAGGCCAGCAGTGAAGATGGTTTCAGCTATATTTGAATCTAAGTTTGGTGTCATGTATATCTCAATCTTATGGGGTTACCAGGTTTGCTCAGTGCAAAGCTATATGTGTGCTTGGGTGTATGTGAGTTGCTGTATGCCCTGGATCCTAACTTGGCTCTTTGTTGGGCCTGTGAGCAGGACTGGAGTGTGGTGAAAAAAGCAGGGCCTCCCTCACAGAGCTCCAGTGTTCTGGCAGGCAGCGAGGTGACGGCAGCGCCCACAGAGAGCCTGTTGTCTGGCTGCCCAGAGCTGTGTGTGGTACGATCCATTGCAGCTGCTTCCAGTTACACTGCTCATGGGGGCCAAGGTTACATTTCAAAACAAGCAGCCTCCTTCCATTTTCTCCATCTCGTCATCACTCCGTCTTTACCTCTATCCATCTCTCTCTCTATTTTCCATGCTCTCTTCTGTCTCCTGACAAGAAAGGGTAATGTTCTGACTGTGCTGAGGAGTAAGACGACAGAGTGCACCATGTCTGTGTGAATGTGAGGGACTGACGAAGGAGAGGGAGTGTGTTTTGAGTCAGCTCACTTACAGTTATGAGAATGAATGGTATATGAGATGAACTCAAAATCCATTGAACATATCAAAGCCTTTGCATAACCTATATGATTTTTCATTCAAATTGAACAACATTTTTAATTGAGTTTAGGATTTAGGGGTTAACATGTTTGTTTCACACCTCCAGAGTTGGGGGGTTGAATCTTGCCACCACCCAGTGTGTGTGGAGTTTGCATGTGCTCTGTGTGCTAAGGGGGTTTCCTCTGGGTACTCCAGTTTCCTCCCCCAGTCTAAAGACATGCATTGTAGGTTTATTGGCATTTCCATAAAATGTCTGCAGTATGTGAATGTTTGTGCAATTTCGCCCTGCAGTGGGTTGGCACTCTGTCCAGGGTATCCCCTGCCTTGTACCCCGGGAGTCCCATGGGATAGGCTACAACTCTGTGTAGGATAAGTGGTATGGAAAATGGATGGATGTACATATCAACATCCTAAATTTGTTTGGAAAAATGGCAAATAATTAAGGTTATAGTTAAGGACAGGGGCAATTGGTATTGTATGAAATTAAATGAAATTCAATTGTTATGTAGTGGCACAAATGCAAGTTTTCTAGTTTAACTGAAACTGGTTAATAAACAGAAAACATTACTCAGTCATTAGATTATTACTTGTCACATTGTAAGAGCTGATCTCAGTAAAGTCTTAGCCATATTACATAACAGACTGTAAAATAACATGTGTCAGATTATATGATGAAGATTGTCTATTTCGATCCATGCAGAAAATGGGGTCGCATAATCAGGAATATTCGTCAAAGTGTGAGCATGCCACATTATGTATTCTAAGACCACCAATCTCAACTCGCACCCAAATAATTATTTTACGATGGGCAATTTTTTGCTGCAACAGCAAAGTTAGGGAAAAAATCGCACTATCCAGTCTAGTAACATAAATTGATAAAACTAGCAGTTTATAATAAAAAAAAACTTATTATATTACCTCCCCAACAGAGTTTTTAGACTGATGGAAGTCTGTGACCCAGTGAACCAGTATCAGGATGTATCTATTAATAGAGAGACTTCAATGCACTCGCTCTGGATATGGGAGTCTTCCAAATGCCATAATGTAAATGTAAATTTAAATGTAAAACCATTGACTGATGCATAAAATGGTGGAAATGTAATCCACATTATTGATTGGCCAGTGACAATGAAAATCTTTTATATAATTGGCTGATACAGCCAGTGATTGACAGAGTCTCTACCTATTACACTTGTCATGCACACTGGTTCTCCGGGCTGCAGCTTTATATACAGTATCTCACAAAAATGAGTACACCCCTCACATTTTTGTAAATATTTGATTATATCTTTTCATGTGACAA
>JANDJT010000092.1:11258609-11305720 GCA_024331685.1 Stegophilus panzeri | reverse complement strand
ACTACTTTACATTGTAGCAAAGTGTCATTTCTTCAGTGTTGTCACATGAAAAGATATAATCAAATATTTACAAAAATATGAGGGGTGTACTCACTTTTGTGAGATACTGTACTTGAGGGTAGGTGCTTGACTGGGGGCCATGAGGTTGATGGGAACTGTAGTCTTGTAGTCTGCACCTGATGGAGTGTCAGGCACAGCTGTGACACCAACCACATTGCCCTCTCAGCGCTGCCTGCTGTGCCACCGTGCTGCCCTTATAAACATTTAAATGTCATTGTTCACCATATGTTTGAATTGTCTATTTTTTTTTCTTGCTTGTTAACAAATGGTGAGAAAAATAATTTCATGTTTTATTTTAACTGTAGATTTCTATCATGCTCTGTACCTGCACTGAAATCATTATGGAATTAAACTTTTTTGCAACTTTTCATATCCAATGCCTATCCATTATTATGCATAAACTACACTTTTAAATGTGTTGCTAAAATGTTTTTAGGATAGTCTTTGCTTCTATAAAAGGGTTTTTCACGGCGGTCCAAATAAGAAACCTTCAATTTTCTACATGGGTTCTACATACTAAAACCTTTAATGGTTCTCCCAATGCAATGATGCAATTTTTTTTACTAAGACTGTACATAGAAAAGAAGGTACAATTATTGCACTACATATTTTATTGCATATTATGTTATGGGTAAGGAAGGAAAGTGTGGAACCATCCACAGATTCTTGGAGTTTATTGATTCTTTCATCTACAGTAAACACTTTATCATGATCAGGGTCATGGTGGATCCAGGGCATACTGACATAATCAAACCCTAATAATAGCCATGCTACCCACTGCAACATGTCACCTTTCTAGAAATTTAGGTAGTTAAAAGAAGTGAGAAAAGAACAGAAAGTACTTGACTGCCAAAACAACTACCTTTAGACTTACACTATAAGTAGTTTTTGAGTGAACAGTTTTCAGTTCTTTTCACGGTGTCAAAATGATTGTTCATGGTAATCATACACACAATATGTTGCAGACATATGGAGATTAGGTTGAAAACATGGTGTAATATTTAGTTAGTCATAGACATTATTGAAAATGTATGAAGAAATCAATGCACAGTTCTGACTGAATGAGTAACAGCTTTATAGTAAGTGCTGCCAAGAGTTCTTATAAAATTAAACTGAAATAGTTCTCTTCAGAGCGAAGGAGGTTTACTACGGGTTATTCTGTTTGAACAATTTGTTGCAACTTAGTTTGATTCAGTGTGTGGCACTGACGTACATTTATACCAGGTTGTTACATAATGTGCGTTCTAAGAGCAGCCATCTGGGCCTTAGTATCTTGGCTTATATTTTGCAGCATGTGTAAATGTGTGTGAAAGTGTATGAGTATGTGTGTATGTGTGAATGTGTGTGGGCAGAAACAGGAAAACAAGTGGGCAGAAAAAGAGCCACATTGTTCCCAGATAGCCGTTCATGTAGCTCCTCCAGGCTGTGATTGTACTGTTCACTCACTCCTGACATTGAGGCACTGCCAAAAATGCGAACTGGCAGGAAGCACACATTCGCTCTCATTAATCTCTCATCATTAACAGAAAATCAGTGCTTCTGCCATTCCGACAGTCCATTCACAACCAATGAGAGTGGGAGGAAAGAGATAAGCAGGATTCGCCCTTCACCTGCTTCGTCTTAAGCACACACAGAAGGGTCAGGGGGGTTTAAGCAGCTAAGCTAAAGGGAAAACATGGTGAGGAGTTTTAAAGAACACTCACATGTTGTAAGCAAAAATGCAAACTGTCACAATTATTTCACTTGATGTAAGATGCTCAGATGTTCTTTTGAGGGGACTTTAAATGCCACTCATACCAGAGGGAGATGCAGACTGACTTCCACTGGCCTGGCCCACATTCACATCTTGTTATTTTCTCTGTTAATTGAGCCTGTTTTACATAGCATGCCTGTCTTGTCACTGCGTGTCTGAGCATTCCAGCACAGACTGTACTTTCCTCTCTTTGCAGGTGGCTCACCTGGATTTACTCCATCTCCTCTGAGCTGGAGCAGGAAGAATGAGTTCAATCCAAAGGAGCATCTAGAAACCCTGGGATCTATAGGAGTAAGGAAGTGTGAGGCATTTCTTTTCAGCCATGCCCTCATCTGTTTCTTTCATTATCTCTTGATCTCTCCGGCCATATAACAGTTTCTCAGATCAATAAAGCAGCCGCTCATAAAGTGGATTATTTTTCTCCCTTTAGGGCAAACAAAAAACAGCAGTGGCCTCCTTTGAACACTCGATTTAGGAAGTGGTCCACTGGAGAACACTAGGATCCTGACATGGTTTTACATGGTAATTAGGACGCTTCCAGGTGTTTTACATGCTGTTAACCAATTTATCATTTGCATAGTGGATTTTGGCAAGGCTACCATCTAGTGGTAAATACTAGCATGCCTTTGTAGTTCTTTACAGCATAATGATAAGGGCAAAATAAACTGATTTCATTTGATAAATTGTTCTATAACTTGCTGATTCTTACAGTAAAATGTACAGCAAAATCCAGACTGTAGAATTCATGTTCACTGTATGGAACATGAGTCATTTACAATGACTCCTTTATGATTTATTTTATGAACATAATCCAACTATCCATATATTAGGCACATTAGGCCAGTAAGGACTTGTGTTTATTTATCCATGTCCATATCCATGTGGGTTTCCTCCAGTTTCCACCAAGCTTCCAGACAGGGTGAATTGGCAACTCTAAATTGTTCCTAGTTATGATTCAGTGTGTGAATGTATGTGAATACTTTACCTAACTGCAACTAGATTCAAGGTGATAATATTTATACTTATTGTAGTACAGTTAGTGTGGACTTTAATGTAATTTAATTAATTGACTTAAACCCATTCCATTCAAATAACTAAATAATAATTATAACTGCTTTCATAATGGTTGATTATGTTCTCCAGCACTGTAAAAAAAAAAAAAAAAAAAAAAAAAGCAGACCCCTTTGAGAGCCATGTGTATAGAATTCCAGCTGGTGAAATAAATAAAGTAGGAGTTAATAGAATCCCTGTCATTTTGCTAATATGTAGAATCAGATATTCCTGGTGACAACTTCATGATAATCAGTTGACGAGGTCAAAGATCATTTTAAAATGTGCCTACATGGCATGATATTTCTCATTGTCAAGCTTGGACAGCATTCGAAACGTTTCATATCTATCATAATAGCATCCTAGGTTGACAGTGAACATCCAGTAAATCAGTTTGAGTATCAAGTTAATGTGTTACAAATCACAGGAACATCAGTGGCACTAGCCAAAGGGGAATGAACCCACTGTCACAGCCCAAATACCCA
Source organism: Stegophilus panzeri (assembly GCA_024331685.1). Lineage (NCBI taxonomy): Eukaryota > Metazoa > Chordata > Actinopteri > Siluriformes > Trichomycteridae > Stegophilus > Stegophilus panzeri. The sequence goes on along the minus strand of JANDJT010000092.1, from coordinate 11,302,372 downwards.
GGTGTGTGTGTGTGTGTGTGTGTGTGTGTGTGTGTGTGTGTGTGATATCTTGAAATGCTGACCTATCACAACCCACCATTGAGCGAGCCTGGTGCTGACACAGCACTGCTCCACCCAGCAGGACTGCAGAATCATCTCTCTCTCTCTCTCTCTCTCTCTGTCTCTCTCCATCCCTCTCTGTCTATCTCTCTCTATCCCTCTCTCTCTCTCAGCTTCTCTCTCTTCCCCCCTCTGTCTCACTGTCTGCATCCCCTCCTGTCTGTCTCTTTCTCTCTCTCTCTTTTCTCTCTCTAACTGTCTCCCCCCCTCTTTCTGTCTTTATCTTTTTGTTAAATAACAACTCAATTATTAAACTGTTTATTATTAATCTTATATTTTGTGGTGGGTTCACTATACAAGTCCCTCTTAATCAGTTTTATGATTATTACAATGATTGAATTAATATAAACATATCATTTGAATTCCAGCTTATGCTATCGCCAGAACTGCTGTTATAGAATATTAATCAACACCTTTTGACCAATCTGATTTAAGAATTTAACATCACTCATCGATACCTATTAGGAAATAACATATGTATTTGTACACGGTCCTGTTACACCACCTGCATCTGTGAGAAAATCACCAAGATAACAAATCTCCCTTGACCTTCACAAAGACCTTACCTCAGGAAGCTCTGAGGAATAACAATAGCTTTACAAAGATCTGCCTCAGTGGCTGTGATCTCCCAGAAAAGTGCTCTGTTACACAACAGGCACCGGTCGGCCCAAGTCACAAGGGCGGTGTGAATTCCACAGCTGACTCTCGCTGAGTTCTCAGACGGTTCTTTAGTCGGAATCTAGATAAAACAAAACCATATGAATTAATATTGCTCAGGAAATGAAAGTGACATGATAGAGTAATAGAAGTGAGGTCTGCTCCAAATTAGGTCCTTTTTAATAAGCACAACCAAGAAGTCTGCGGCTGGCCTGTCCTTTCATGTGGCCACACAGCTTATAGTAAACAGACTTTGTGAAGAGGCAAAGACAAATTTGCCCAGTTATCCTTCTCCTGAAAGGGGAAAGCCCAGGACTAAAGGCAAATAACTGACTGTTGATTTTATAAATATCAAATGGTTTTATCAGACGTCTGGCCTGTAATTGAGTTGGCAGGTTTGTTTTAGTGTTTGCTTGCCAAAGCTTTCTGTTCTACATTAATAAGGTAAGCTAATCTGTATAACCCCATGAGTCCTTCATTAAGGCCTTTAAAGTTGTAAGTTGCAGACAGATGATATCATCTACTCATTTTTATTTGTATACCTCTCTTAACAATAGACACTGTCTCAACAAAAATCCAGATGTAGATTTTGATCCTTATTGAGTAAGCTAGAGGTGACAGTGGTAAGAAAAATCTCCCTGAGATGACACGAGGAAGAAACCTTGACAGGAACCAGACTCCTCATCTGGGATTGTAAATCACAGAACCAAGCTTCCTCTAATACAGATTAATTCACTGTGCTTACTCTACCACGGTCAACAAAATGTCTGAATAAATTGCAAAAGCTGTCTCTACCATGATCAACCTGATCAAAAAGATTAAAATACATGACTAAACTATGAATATGAGTATAAAACAAAGATGGTGGATGAAAACTTCTAGTTTTTTCTCTTGAATTTTACAGGGCAGTTTGATAAAAGAAGGAAATGGCCCACAGACTATGTAGCTAATCTGCTAGGTATAAGGTTCTCACCATGTCACGGTGTCATGGTTAGTCACGGAGTGTGATCAGATAGTTACCTCACTGCTGACTTAAAACACTGATTAAAATGTTTGTTTTATTTTTATCTATTTCTGTCTACCAGTTTAGTAGGGTTTTTTTTTTCCACCTGATCAAATTCCTTAGTCCAGTATTTGTCACAAAAATGTGAGTTGGATTTTGCAACCCCCTCCTGTGTCATACTGTGCTATTTTTAAACTAGGTTATCATACTCTCAATATTTCAAACCACAACACTCCAAACTACTGTAGGTAGCCCAGTACTTCTACTTTCACAAGAAACAATCTCCCTCATTAAAAGAGATGAAAATCAGTGAAGGAGATTTCATCCTGACAAGGGGATAAGATACACCTTGTCTCAATAGCACACAGTAAAAAGGTAATTTGACTTAAGTTTAGGGGGCATGGTGGCTTAGTGGTTAGTATGTTTGCTTTGCACTTTCAAGTCTGGGGGTTCAAATCACACTTCCGCCCTGTGTGTGTGGAGTTTGCATGTTCTCCTTGTGCTTTGGGGGTTTCCTTTGGGAACTCCAGTTTCCTCCCCAAATCCAAAGACATGCATTGTATACAGGCTGATTGGCATCTCTAAATTGTCCGTATTGTGTGTGTCACCCGTCCAGGGTGCATCCCACCTCATGCCCCAAGTCCCCTGGGATAGGCTCCAGACTCACTGTATAAGATAAACGGTACAGAAAATGGATAGATGGATGGACTTATGTCTAATGAAAAACACCTTGTTTTCTTCTTAGGTCCCATGTGCACCATGTCACCACATAATTTGCTAGCATCCCAAACAGGACCATTCAGACACCACAGCTGGAACAGAGGAGCCCAGAACATCAAGTCACAGACCACAAACCATTTCAGTGCCCGTTCTTGAGGTAAAAGCCCACAGACAAAGTGCTCACTCAGATCAGGGTTGTTTGGGTGTTTAAAGTGTGAGGTGAATGAGAGATCAGAACACAGATGCACGCACTGGGACACAGATCAAAGGGAGGCAGAGCCGTGCATTACTCCAACTCTCTTATCTGCCTAATCTCTGACGATGGCTGTGCCAACAGCCCTCCATCCAGACTCTCTCAGAACATAAACACGGTGACAGAAGTGAGCGTGAGATCTACCTGTTAAGCCTTCAAGAATATACAGAGCACATTAAGGGGTTTCGTGCAAAGGGAGTTAATAGGCTGAATCAAATAAAACCACTACACAGTGTTCAGCTTTAAAATACTCTTATGTCAAAAAGTCACAAAGATACTCTTATGTTTTGTTTTGTTTTTTCGACCTAATCTCTGTCTACTACATCAGTCCACCGTGTGCTACTATCATGGAAAAGAACTTCTCTCCATAATGAGAAAAGCACAGAAAATCTGTTTACTTAAGACTAACTTATAAATCTAAGGGCATTTGCTGAATTCTAACAATACACGTGAAAAGTCAAAGCTACAACTATTACAATTATTAAATTAAATAATATTAATATTACAGGATTATATTTACCCTCCTGAGACTCATATGATGACATCACAATTTCTCCCAAACAATTTGTGTACATATCATTGTAACATCCTCATATGATGACAGTTGGATATTCCCGAAACGTCTTCCTGTTTGAAGACACTGACAGAAGGCAGAGGAACAAGATGAAATAAGCGTTTCAAATAGCTGGTGTTATAAATATGATGTTTACAGTACGATGCAAAACAAACACACCTGTATTGAAAGAAATCCCCAGGGTGTTTTTGTCTACTTCAATAAAGATTGTTGATATTGCTAATAGCATACTGTGTGTGGAGAGAATCTACAGTATACTGGGTATTTTCAAATAAAATTTTAAATCAGTTGGCTGGCTATAAACTAGCAGAGATCCAGAGCCTGTTTCCAGAACACTGAGCATGAGGAAGAAATACATTTACCTGCTACTTTAATAGGAACACCTGTGCACCTGCTCATTTATGCTATTATCCAAGAGGGCAATCATGTGACTGCAGTGCAGTGCATGAAATGAGACCTCTCTCATTCACAAGGAGTTTGTTTCTTGATTTTTGCACCATTCTGTGTAGAGTGTGTTAAAAAATCCCAAGAGATTAGCAGTTTCTGCAATACTCAAAACAGCTCACCTGGCACCAACGACCCTGCCATGATCAAAGTCACAGAGATCACACTTGATCCCCATTCTGATGTTTGATGTGAACATTAACTGAAGCTCTTGACTTGTAACCACATGATTTTATTCATTGTGCTGCTGCCAAATGGATAATTGCATGAATAAACTGTACAGGTGTTCCTGAGATACAAGTAATTGTATGCCAGTCTATTGCAGGATGTCAGTGAAACATTCAGTGCTTTTATTGAACAAAATAGGATTGTTAAATGGAAGGTGAATTGTAATGAATAAAAAACAAGTATAAATGTTCTCGCTGGCAAACAGCATAATCCTACAGTGCCAACCCAAATGACCAGCTTGGGTATGAATCAGACTCAGTGCTGCAGTCAACCTTTTCTCCCACATAGCACAGTGTGTCTGATATCACAGTGAGCTTGCTCCTCCCTCCTCCTTGTTCCCTCTGCTGCCTCTATCAGGTTCATAAGAGGCCAAGCGTCTGAGCTAAACTGTGCCGTGTGGGCAAAATTTGTTCATCTTATTGATGGTGGCTCGAGCTCCAGCTGAGTGTAGGAAGTACGGCAACCACATCTGAGAGGCACAGATCAGAGGTTCGCCTTGGAAAAGAGGGTCTAAGCAAAAGCACATGCTACAGCTGCTTCCTATTCTGTATGTGTGAGAGACAGCGGGAGAGAGTATCACTGTTTTGGTAACATAGTTTTCTCCAGGAGAGTTTAATTTAGGTCAGGAGAGTCATTGAGGTTAGAACCTTCCCTCTTCATTTTAAAGAAAAAAAAAAATTCACCCTGAATGACATATTAATCTTCATAATCAACATGTGATCTTCAGTGACATCCAAAATAAACACCTTTCATCAACACATTGGTCTATTTTTACATTGATTAAAGGTTTCCTAGATTACCCACAATGCCATTCGATTACCTGCTGCTAATAATGCCAGTGGGATTTAGCTCTTTCTTTCACTCTACCTAAAGAGAGTGTCACCTTGTACACTCTGTTCAAACAGATCAGCTTCCAAAGCTTCAACTTTCATGCTAAATATCACCAACATCATTGTGCTTATCATCTCGTAGATCACTAACTAGCTGAGCTGAGTCTCTGCTGTGAATCAGTGCAACTGTGTTGTATTGCTGCATTCAGTTCTGAAACTTTGAGACTGTTTCATGTCTCTCTTTATGTAATTCTGTGTTGGGTTTCTTATTAGCATGACATTGAACGCCTCTGGAAAATGGTGAGTGAGAACAGAAGCTCTTGCTTTTTCGCTTTAACATGGACATTACAATAATTTTGAGAGAGACTTGTCTCACATGATGTTACACTTCATTATATGTAACTATAACCTGATAAAAATGTGCTTTGTTGTTCATTAATAAATTTAAGATTTTAATTGTTGCTGTGTTACAAGAGTAATAAAATGCTTCAGGATGTGCTGTAAAAAAAAAAATCAACCTCAGTATGGTGAATGTGACTCAGCACGTAGATTATATTCCAATAAGAGCACACTCCTAAGTGTTTTATTCCTTACTTACTTGATGGTATTCACTTCATGTCTTGCAATTACGGTGTTGCACAATATTACTCTTTAAGTGTAAGTTTTCATACTTGTTAATGACACTAATTTGCTTTTGTATAGTCAGATATTAAGTGTGGACTATGTGATATGTATGCATGTATAGAAAGAAAACAAAAGAAAAACAATGGGTATAATATTTACATTTACTTAAGTCTAATCTAAATTTAAGTCTAGTTAAAGTCTAATCACAGTGCACCAAAGAAAGTGTACGCAGCCATGTTTAAACTTTAAACCATCACTTAAAGGCATTTGACTAGCATATACTGTGTCATTGTTTCCTCGGCAGACTTTAATGATGATGGATAGAAATGTCCAGAGCATATTTACTGAGTCCTCATTCTTCAAGGGGGGATTGAGAGACTACAAACACACAATAGAAAGTGCAGGCTTTGTTACATGCCTAAGCATGCACTAGATTTCTCTCCAACACAGGTCTCTCAAACAGAGGCAAAGTAACTCATTTCTTTTAAAGGAGGAATCATTGTGTATTAAAAAAAAACAAACTTTAGTAAAGTAAGCTAGTTATTTATAATTTGTAGACAGTGTAACTGAACACATAGCTCTCTGGCACCTGATTCAGATTAACATCTTATAAATATAAGCCTTAACTGAGTATCACTCCACACATTGGTATCATTGAGGAACAAAGGCTGAACCACCTCCAGCCCTCAGGTTTACCTGTTACAGTGTGAAATGTGGTTTTATACTGCCACCAACTGCTTAACAATATCATAGCTCATACTGAAACATATCAGAACGTCTACAATGCCATATTCCACAGGTTCCCAGACCTGGTCTTTTTACTGTTTGCTCATTTATGCACATTTGACTGTTTTCCCTGCTCTCATATAGCCACTTCAGCTCAGGAACGGCTGTTATTTAACTGAGTAGCTGAGCTAGTTGTGGACCCCCTCAGTACAGATGTATTGGATAATCACAATTATATTATTATTATTATTCTTATTATTATTATTAATATTATCATAAACCCCAAACCCCACTTTGAGGCTGTGGATCTAAGAAAAGGACAAAAATGGATTCTAAATCACTTGAATGGGGATTTAGTACACAACATACTGTATATTCAGATTACAGCTGACAATACCAAAGGATGAGTGTGCCTGCTTTTAATAAAAACACTCAAAAAACTTTACTGGCTCCTCTAGTAAGAATTTCTGCAATTTCTACAATACTGTGTTCAGACCAGCTCTACAGTTTGATATGGTAGCCTGCCTGGTATTCTGGGAAAATACAGCAGTACTAGCAGTCTGTATTAGAGAACTTCACTTTATAACTGCTGTAACAATGTTATAATTATAGCATACTATAAGCTACAGCATCATTAACTTTACTGTAAAACTAGATTCCAAAGTATTTACTAGATAATAAGAAATTAACGTGTTGAAAATTTTACCCTCTATAATCCCAAAACTTTTTTTTTTACTGTGTAGGTCCATATTTTGCATTTTGCATAAAATGTCACAACAGCAGCTTTGGTAAACAGTTGCTCATGTCTGTTCCATCTTTATTATTGGAATTTAGCAGCCGTAGATTCAGATTTACAGCAACTACTCTTAGATTTCAATTATAACTGAATTTCTATTCTTTAATCTGTATAGTGAAGCATTTCTCATTCCATGATAACAGTCACCCCTACGCACATGCAGTGGATAGAAACTGAGCTGAGAATCAGTGGAGTGATCTTGTAATTCAGGTCAGGAGGGTCATTATGGTCAGGCACTTCCCTCTTCATATAAATATGAATCTCCAAAGCATTTATGTGAAGCAAAGTAAATTAAAAAAAAGTCATCCTGCATTTTGGAGAAAAAAAAAACAGCTTCAAATATGTTAGTGAAACAGGGTAAGAGTAACAAGTTTAAATTGGAAGTAAAGCTAAGCAATGCTAGGTAATATTAACCTAATTATGTTGCTAAATTTACCAGCTAGCCTGATGTTTTAAGAGCCTATCTGGAGCCTCTCACAGGGAACTCAGGGGACGAGGTGGGGGACACCCTGGACAGGGTGCAAACCCATCACAGGACATAATCATACACACGTTCACACACTACGGGCAATTCAGAGAGGCCATTGAGCCTACAATGTATGTCTTTGGACTGGGGGAGGAAACCGGAGTACCCAGAGGAAATCCCCAAAGCACAGGGAGAACATGCAAGCTCCATTCACACAGGCTGGAGGTGTGATTCGAACCCCCAGCACCGGAGGTGCGACGCAAAAGTGCTAAACACTAAGCCTCTGTTTCACCCCCTACATATAGTCTTGATTGTTCATTTTAGCAAGCTGTTATTGTGGAATCTGATATCTAATTATTTCTTTAAGTCAACTAAAATTATTGCATTAATAAAAAGTTAGGATTATTGATTAAAATTTATTTAAAATATTTTTGGCAATGAAAGAGCTGAAACAAGTGTATAACTAAAACTACAGCAGTCATTTTTGGCCTAACAGTAATTATGCTGTAAATATCATTTACAGCAACTTCCCAGCAAATCTGCAATCAGTTACTGTATACTGTGCATTTAGAAGGGAAATGTTTACAGTTGTGAATAAAGTGTAGGTCATCAATAAAAATAATATTTATATTGAACTTAACGAATTTTTTTTTACTTTTAATTAATCAATCACCCAAATAATTATTTAATAGTAATCATGCATATAATTTATTTCATATTAGCACTCCCAGCCCTCCAAGCAAACCATGCATCCAGATCTTTACCATGCACATCAGTCGATATTTCTTCATGGAAAATGCTACCATCCATAGCATCACTGTCAACCCTGCCCCTATTCTCATCATAGAATTTTGGAACTAAATGTGAAAGTAGTTTAACCAAAAGGACCAAAGCATACCATTAATAGATTTTATTTATCTTTTTAGTGGCATATTACATTATTTCTCATTCTCTCCTACAAAGTATATGCAAATGCCCCAAGGAAAAGAAAATCCCACACAAAATTATCACAAGAGACAGTGACGTGTGACTTTATTTTACTTCACAAATAAAGGGGAAAAAAAATATTTAAAAAACAGACAACAGCCTTTTCTCATTTGAGCAGCAGTGCTTGGGTTTGTCATCGTCCCATCTTCCATCAGAATAATGAGTTGTCCATGTTCTGCTGGTACATAAGTGCAGTTTGTCAAGTATGTACAGTAAATACCATGTGGTGGTCAAAATACGTTCAGAGCCATTACTGACACCTGGCGGCTGACTCGAGAACTCCAGCAAGAGTTCACAGGTCTTGGTGCTCGGTTAAAATGTTTTCTGTGTTGGAGTCCTGAGTATCCTCAGCAGGTACTTCCTGACCGTTCTCTAAGGACACAAAATAGGACAAAATTAGTCTCAGAAAATCTGAGAAAAGTAAGCAAAAGCTGATCTAGTAATAATAATAATAATAATAATAATTCAATTTTAATAGCACCTTTCTCAAACTTGAACAGTCCAACAGCAAGCAAATAACAAATAATTAAACAAATAACGATCCCATACAAACATCAGATAAAACAAGACACAATAGAATAAGCACAGTCTAATGTGATTATTTGATAAAACAAAAGGTTTGTACATTTGAATAATCCCGATTCTTCCCACTTGCTCTGTTGTGGTTAGCTCTACTTGACTGGCGTGGCAATGGCTTGTCAATCAAGCATGCATAGGTTGGAACGGTTGGTCAGATCAGCAGTTTTTGATCATATTTCTATCTTTTTTTCCATTTAGGAATTGAGTGATATTTACAACATGTCTAGCTAAAACCATAGAAATATTTTGACATTTTACACAGTTTCCTGGGACCTTAAACTGTAAGAATCTTATCTCTGGACTCAAAACTGAAATGTACATGTTACACAACTGCCTCAAGTAAATAGCTATATCTTTTAAGGTTAATTATAAAAAGGTACCTGGTTGTGCTTGCTGAACACACACTCCATCTTGCTCCTCAAAGCCTCCTGCGCACCGACACCTATAGCTGCCGTTTGTGTTGACGCACTCCTGGTGTTCCTCTGTACACACTGCGTCAGGCAGCTCGCACTCGTCCACGTCTGAAAAAGAAAGTACAAAGCGGTAACAATTAACATTATCAAATCTATAAAGCACTAAACAAACACACTGATAGAGCTTGATGTGTACCTGTGCAGGTGCCCTCTTCGTCCTTGTAGCCTTCAGCACAGGCCAGGCAGTTCCCAGGTCCTGGCCCTTTACAGCCTGAACATCTGCTGTCACACACTGTGGTACAGAAAGGAAAGGGTGAACACAGTGAGTCTACATACATGCAAAAATATATCCAAAGGTGCCAACATTACTAACAAGAAAATTTTAGCAGGCAGAAAGAAAGATCAGAAAGAGCATAAATAATAACAACAAATCCTACCCTGCGTTTTCACCAACGAAAGAGACTATAGTCCCACCCACAATACCGAGGGTCATAAATTCACCTAGATAAAGACTCGATAAAGTTGGCGAGAAGTGAAAGTAATCACTACCATAAATGTCTCCATTCCCCTTTGTTTTATTTGCATTTAGTCTGACCACTGCTTCAGCAGACAAGGCACAAAAGTGTAGCTTTCAGTAGTTTTCTCCCAAATCAATGTAGCAAGGAGTCAAAAATCATAAATTTTTACATCCAAAGCATAACTGTTGGCACCTTTGTATATAATAACAAGAGTAATATTTTTTAATAAAGTGTTTACTAACCATTGCAGGAATACGAGCCATCCGTGTTAAGGCAGTATTCCTTGTCTTTACATGGAGGTGGGTCTTTGGAGCACTCGTCAATGTCTGAAACGATGTATAAAAATAAGAGATGTGGTTACTTTGGGATGCATGTAAAGGTCTAGGTCTAAATTCTCCTATAAGGGGGCATGCATATGCTGACACTAGCCTGGAATATCAGCACATATAAAGCTCAAAACAAAAGCCACAAGATTCAAGTAAAAGAGTCAAATGAAGAGATCTGCAACAAGAAAATGTTTCTCACCAATGCATGCTTCTTCCTCATCATCTTCCCAGCCATCTCTGCAGTCCTTGCAGTCCTTATTAGTGGCTCCAGTGCAGGTTGTACAAGAAGCGTGACACTCTGCAAGCAGGATCACAACTCACAAACAAGTTGCACCAACTAAACTCAAATTCGATTGTAGGACAAGGTGTTTAAACAGGGGTGAAAGAATCGCTAGCCCAGGTGCCTGGGACAAGTAGATTATGTATTCAGACTATCATTCACAGCTTCCCAGTTGACAAACAGTTTGAGTAGGCTGTTATTATAACTGTCCCCAGTGTTTGTACTTCACTCATCCCAACCACTAGGGGGACAAAAACAAAACCAACAACCACCTAATCCCTGTTGACCTTCACACAAGGCAACTTTCTTTGTTAGTTTGCTTAAATATAACACTTTCAGTTTGGTTCATCTATTTCTTGGTGGTGTCCATAGGAACTTTATTTTGGGTTGGTGACAGAATATTAATTAGCTTGATCAAATGCTAGAGAATATTTCCAAGGGTGTGGAAACAGTGACAAAACTGAGCAACATACAGCACAGTGCAGCAAAACTGTATAGCAAAACCTATGAGACTATGGCTACAGAAAATCCCTTCAGGGATTCAAGTGCTGGGTTATTTTCTATAGACTGCATTACTGCACATTATTAGCTCATCATGCTTTTCATCTAAATTACATTACTTGCCACTTTTCAGCAAAGTAAGTTCATTGAAAGTAGTTCATAAATCATGTCACAGAGACAGGAGTTTCACCATCAGCAGCACTCAGTAATGTGAGCCAACAAAAAAAAAAAAAAGAATGCTTACATCCATGCGCATGACAGAGAGAAATGTACCCAACAGCTCTCTCTCTCTTCCAACATGTGCTTTACTAGCAACTGACCACCAAAAATGTGGTAGTAGCTCACTAGATGGCCACATATTCAGTACATTAGTACAGGCACTGACGGGTTCACGAAACGGTTATTATCCTTAGAAAATGTCTGTGGTAATACATCATGGTTTTGCGCCCTGACAAATCATCATCCATCCATCCATCCATTCATTTTCTGTAACGCTTATCCTACACAGGGTCACAGGGAGACCTGAAACTTATTCCAGGGAACTCGGGGCACAAGGCGTGGGACACCCTGGACAGAGTGCCAACCCATCGCAGGGCACAATCACACACACACACATTCACACACTAGAGACAATTTTGAAATGCCAGTCAGCCTACAACACATGTCTTTGGACTGTGGGAGGAAACTGGCGTACCTGGAGGAAACCTCCAAAGCACAGGGAGAACATGCAAACTCTGCACATACAGGGTGGAGGCGGGATTCAAACCCCAAACCCCGGAAAATGTCATTATGTCTTAGCCATTGTTTGGCAATGAGTTGTTTTTTTCTCTTTACATCACACATAAAATATATTATTGGAGTCTGGTTAGCATCTTAATTTTCTCTCAGCATTTTTCACCACAAGATGACTTCAAGTCAAGTGGCTTTTTATTGTCATTTCATCCATGTACAGCTGGTACAGTACACAGGGAAATGAAACAACGTTCCTCCAGGACCATGGTGCTATATAAAACAACACACTAACCCCATGAGATGACGCAGAACTAAAAAAATGACCTACACATTCTGCACATGCAAACATCTTGCATAATGTGCTTGGAGGAGTTATTCAACTTTTCGCTGTACTTTATTTTGTCTATTCTGTCAGTGTTTCGCCATACCCGCGTGTTCCTTCTTCTGAAGACTGTCTGTCATCTGTGCATGCTAATTAATCCACCATGTAAAAGCTACTGTGTGTAGCACACGATATAGTTACAACATTGAGGTGTCACACCACTGTGATGCACATCATTTTAAAATATACAAATACAACCTTTCATTTTGCAAAATTTTTTGTACTGTATGCCTCTAGCTGGGTCATTTTTGAGAGTCATGATACCTTATTATTATCGGTTTCCACTGTCCTTAATGATCTATACATGATCTGTGCTGATTACCTTTGCACAACGAGAAGGTGTCATTTCTCTCCTCACTGAAATATCTCTCAGCACAGTCCAGGCAAAACTCCCCTTCATATCCACGGTCACAAGTGCATTTGCCGGTTCCTCCCCTCGACCCATCACCATCACATTTACCGTTTCCATGGCAAGGTCTGTCAGATCCTCCAACACAGGCTAAGTGAACACAAGAAAATGTAACTTAACAAAAAGGATACCCTTACACAAAGCAGAAGCAAATTGTACTGACTTACAGTTACAATCTGGTCCAAATGTTCCTTCAGGGCAGCACACTTTGATTGTTTCAATACAAAACCATTTATGCAGATCCGGGTGCTTTGCTTTCCTGCAACCATTTAACAAGGAATTACACTGAAACAGTTTTGCAAACTATGGAGGGTGCACATTTTACAAATTAAACATTAATTAAACAAATAATGCCACATGTTATTCAGGAGATGGATCTCAAGTCCTGACCTCTTGAACCACCAAGTCTCAAAGTGCTCCTCATATTCTTCAACCATGTGATTACACTCGAAACTGCTGCTCTCACACAAGCCCTCCAGAATCTCCACCAGCCGAATCTCACTGGAAACACACCGAAGAAAGTGTCACTCAAGGATGTCACAGCATACAAACGATGTCAACAATGTATATAAACGATGCATGTTCACTATGAATAAAGTAACAGCAGAACACACACGTGAATGCCTTCATAAACTTTACATGCATGCAAACTTAACATATACAGTGTGTTTTACAGAAAGATTTCATTCCATCTGAACTCAGCCTCACCTGGTCTCATACTTTGACAGTTTCCTTTCTTCCCATGCTGTGTTTCCTCCACCAAAATTTTTCTTTGCAGTTTTTTCAAACCCCTACGTGGATAAAAGAAATCAGATCATTTATTGTTCATTTTAGTAACTAAACTCAACTGTCACTTCATGCTCATCCAAATCACTTGTTCTTTGAAACCAGAGCACAGGACCTACCTTGTTAAAATTATCAGTTATTTGTTTACAAGTGGAACACAGAGCTCCAAAATCCTTTGCGTTGCCATATCCAAGGGATAAAACAAAAATAAGGGAAAAAAGCAGACTGACCGTGTCAGACAGTGGCATGTTTAGAGAAGCTGGCTAATTACCAAACTCCAAAAATCATGATAAAAAAAAGTACTATAAAGGAAGAAAAGTAAACAAACACGTTTTATAGCATAAACTCCCAGTCAGCAGGTAGGTTCCATCATCAGGAAAGTGTACCTGCTAGTGGACTAGTATGTATATTGATGGATATGCAAAGCTTCACAACTCTCATGCCGGTTACCAGCGCTGTTCCACTTCCGCATTAATTCCCTTGTTACGATTGTGGCTTCTTTTGATTGGATAACTGTCCCGATCAGTCAAAGTAAGAACCAATAGGATCCCGCCACGCGCGGGCCTTCTATTTCAAACCGTGTGCGAGGCGTCGGATTTGTTGCACATCAATATAGATTTATACACTTTCTGCTCACAGGTCTGCTTTAAGAAAATAATGCAACATGTGAAAATATTAGACTTTTAAACATCGGTATTTAAATATAAACCTTTCTTTAGAATGCCCTATTTTTGGGAGGCTTGGTACATTTGTTTTTATTAATCATTTTCAGGGAGTATATATTTGCTCAAAACAAATGACAAGACAAACGAATAATAATAATAATAATAATAATAATAATAATAATAATAATAATAATAATACATCTTACATACAATTATAATGGGCATAACCTGTGTATTTTTGTAATTACGTTAGATGGTGTCAGTTTATATACCATTCACTTTAATCATAAACATCACTCTTTAACATAGCTCATCATACATTTAACATAATTTAACATATGTGTCGATTTTATTAAGCAGTCTATTACATTCATGAAAACTACAAATCCCATAAACACTCAGTCACAAGAACGGTCGTGCTAATACCCGGATGTGAGGTAGGTCACTGATTTGTCCAGACTACCCCGCACCCGCAATACTCAAGTTATGTAGTTCCCGAAATAGACCTTAAAGTCTAAAAACTTTAAACAAATAAATCCGTACAGTACACAAGCTTATCCAGAAATTTTGAGAAGTAATGGCAGAGAATGTTCAAATCCTGTTTACTTCCGACTTGTTGACGTACATGGCTAGTGGACAAACCGGTTTATGGTGCGCATGCGCAGTTAAACCTGCTCTTCCAGCATGGCGCGGAAGCGACGTATTCCCCAGCTTCCTCAGTTTATTTTGTTGATATTCATAATTTCTCTGCATTTACTTGCGTGCCCTTTCACTAAAGTCGAAGAGAGTTTTAACTTGCAAGCTATTCATGACATTCTTTATCACAGATTTGATTTGGAAAAGGTAAGAACCTGCAATAATGCATTTCATAGTTCTAGTAAAACATTTTGATATTAGTTAAGTCAATGAGTAGGTTCTGACTTAGTTATAATTCGTCACATTAGTTTCTAGATTTTGTATGTTAGTTGTGTGATTGAAGGTTGTTTAATTTTGGCTATGGGCACACGTCTATACAGTGGATAAATCTACACACCCCTGTTAAGATAGAAAGTTTTTGTGATGGGGGGAACTTTTCCCACCCTCAGTGTGAAATTACAGTGTGTTAAAATTAAGTGAAAACAATCAGAATCATCTTAGGGAAAAATAAAAAGGTGCAATGACCTGGTTGCATAAGTGTGCACACCCTTTTATAATTGGGTACGTGGCGTGTTCAGAATAAACCAATCATATGTTCAAAAACAACATCATACAGCTGTCATCTATGAAATTATTCTGATTAACCCCAAATAAAGACCAGTTGTTTCTGTAAGATTTTCTTCACATCTTCTTGCTTTCATCTAACTGCTGAAGCCATGGTGCACAAAGAGCTTACAAAGCATGTACAGTATCACACTTGTTGAAAGGTATTGATCAGGTGAGGGGTATAAAAGAATTTCCAAAACATTAGATGTACTATGGAACATCATAAAAGCCATCATCACCAAATAGAGAAAATGGAGCACCACAGTGACATCAACAACAGGACGTCCGTCCAAAATTTACAAAAGAACAAAACAAAAACTTACCAGGGAGGCTGCCAAGAGACCTACAGCAACATTAAAGGAGCTGTAGGAATATCTGACTAGTACTGATTAATCTCTGTATGGGACAACAATCTCTCATATCCTTCACATGTCTGGGCTATGGCGTAGGGTAGCAAGGTGGAAGCACTTTCTCATGAAAAACATCCAAGCCCATCTAAATCACCCCAAACCATGTGGCAAAATGTGTTATGGTCTGATGAGACCAATTCCAAAAGGTATGTTTGGTGCAAAAAAAAGCCATCACAAAAAAAAAAAAAAACATTCCCTTGGTGAAGCACAATGGTGCTTTACGTCAAGCTTTAGTGCTGCTTTTCTTCAGCCAGAACTGCAGATTTGATCAAGGTGGAGGGAATCATGAATAGCTAGAAATACCAATTCATTTTAGCGCAAAACATTCAGGTGTCTGCTAGTAAGCTGAAAATGAAAAGGAATTTCACCTTTCAGTACAACAGTGACCCAAAGCATGCATCCAAATCAGCAAAGCAATGGCTTAACCAAAAGATCAATGTTGTCGAATGGTCTAGCCAGAGGCCAAACCTGAATCGAACAAAAAATCTGTGGGGTGACCTGAAGCAGGCTGTGCACAGGAGATGTCCTCACAATCTGATGGATCTAGAATGTTTTTGCGAGGAAGAGTGGGAAAATATATACCAAGTCAAGATGTGCTGCACTGATAGACTCTTAGCCAAAAAGACTAAGTCCTGTAATAAAATCAAAAGCTGCTTCAACATAACATTAGTTTAGGAGTGTGCACACTTTTTTAACTAGGTTATTGTAATTAGGTAATTTTTTTATCTATCTTTTTTCACCTGTAAATTTTTTTTGATTGTTTTTCACTTTATTTGTATACTTTGCAATTGCACATTAATGATGAGATAAGATCTGACATGATTTATCTTCATTTTATGAAAAAAAATTTTACTTCACAAAAAAACTGCCGTTTTAACATGGGCGTGTAGACTATATAAAATCCACTGTATGTCTGAAACCTAACAAGTTTGCAGATTCCCGTGGGTCAAACATCCCCCATCCTAAGGTGTGTTACAGCACCTAAGTGTGTTCTCTTCTCTTCAGTATGATCATCATGAATTCCCTGGTGTGGTTCCTCGCACCTTCCTTGGGCCGTTGTTCATCTCAGCGCTCAGCACACCTATGGCTGTTTTACTCTCCCACCTTGAGGCTCCAAAGTTTTACACACAGATGATTGGTATGTGTGTCATTTCCAAAGGACTACCCAATGTGTGCTTTTTCAGTCCAGTGTTCTTGTGGACACTGACATTTGATTGATATTGTGTTCTGTACAGTGCGTGGTGTTCTGGGGATGTGCGTCTGCCTAACTCTGTGGCACATGCAGAAACAGGTGCGGAGACACTTTGGATCTCTGGTCTCTGGCCTTTTTTGTCTTATGTGCACTTCACAGTTTCACCTGATGTTTTACAGCACAAGGACTCTGCCAAACATATTTGCTCTGCCTATAGGTGTGTTTTAACTGGAAGTATGTGTGGATATAATATCAAGGAAATGTGTAGAGTACTGTGAAAAAGTTTTTGCCCATCCTGATTTCTACTGTTTTTGTGTATATCATACTAAATTGTTTCAGAAATTAAATTAAAATGTAAGATAAAGCAAAAGCAACCTGAGTAAACACAAAATACAGTTTGTAAATGATAGTTATTTATTGAAGCAAAACAGTTATCCAATACCAACTGTGCCTGTGTGAAAATGTATTTGCCCCCATAGTTACTAATTCCCCAAATCTATGAAACTGTATTCATAATGGGATTCAGCTGGACTAGACACAACGAGGCCTGATTACTGCAAACCCTGTTCAATCAAAACAACACTTAAATAGAACTTTTTCAACAGCATGAAGTTGGTTAAAAGGTCTTACCCAGTAACACACTATAATTCCTCCCAGAGCACAGCAACTACTCATCCAGGAAGTCACAAAAGACCCATGGACATCATCAAAGGAACTACAGGCATCTCTTGCATCAATAAAGATCACTGTTCATGACTCCACTATCAGAAAGACAAGGGGGGAAAATGGCATCCATGGAAGAGTGGTGAGGTGAAAACCACTGCTAACACAGAAGATCATTAAGGCTCATCTGAATTTTGTCAAAACACACCTTGATGATCCTCAAACCTTTTGGGAGAAGGTTCTGTGGACTGATGAGTCAAAAGTGGATCTGTTTAGAAGACAGGGGTCCCATTATATCTGGCGTAAACCAAACAAAGAATTCCACAAAAAGATCATCATACCTACGGTCAAGTATGGTGGTGGAAGTGTAACGGTGTGGGGATGCTTTGCTGTTTCAGGCCCTGAGGCAACTTGCAGAAATTGAGGGAAACGAGAATTCTGCTCTATACCAGAAAATCCTAAAGGAGAATGTCCGGTCTTCAGTCTGTTCAGTCCGCATTCAGAATTCAGTCCGCAACTGAATTATGCAGCAAGACAATGCTCCAAAGCATAGGAGTAAGTCCTAGTCCTAGAAGTAAGTGAAAGACTGATCTCTAGTTATTGGAAGCATTTGGTTGCAGTTATTGCTGCTAAAGGTGGCACAACCAGATTTTATGTTTAAGGGGGCAATTAGTTTTTCACATTGGTGATAGGTGTTGGATAACTTTTTTTTGCTTCAATAAAAAAATAAAAACTGTATTGTGTGTTACTCAGGTTGCATTTGTTTTATGTTGTATTTCATTTGAAGATCTAAAATTATTTAGTATGAGATATACACAAAAACAGAAGAAATCAGAAGAAATACCTTTTCACAGCACTACATTATGAGAACTAGTTACTGTTTATGTAGTACTAATTACATATTACTTTTCCATGTATATTGTTAGGGATACAAATGGTCTATGAAGCTAAAGCTGTATATGAACCTAACAGACTATTATTTCACAGTTTTGTTGGCATTCACATCCTGGATGAACCAAAGCCACGGCCAATTCATCATGCTCTCGGCTTTTGTTATCATCGTGTTCCGCTCAGAGCTGTGCCTCCTGCTTGGACTCATGTTGCTGAGATCACTTCAATCCAGGAAGCTCAGTATTAAACAGTTGCTTTATTATGCTGTACCAGCTGGCATTTTGTCACTGGGTAAGTTGTTTTGAATGTGTGGACTTGATATTTTCATGTTGTTTTTATGTGCAGCTTTACAGTAAACTTGCATTTTGTTTGTAGGTATAACTATTGGTGTTGACTCTGTGTTCTGGAGGAAGCTGCTGTGGCCTGAAGGCCAGGTTCTCTGGTACAACACCATCTTGAACAAAAGCTCCAACTGGGGAGTATCCTTTTGGTCTTTAAAATCAGTTCTGTGTGCTGTTACTGTGTATATCCTAAAAAAAATTCAAGATTTTACAATATACAGTATTGAAATCGAAAATCTGGTGTCACCCAGAAGAGGATGGCTTCCCTTTTGAGCCTGGTTCCTCTTATTGCTTTCGTCCTCATGTCGTCTCAGGAAATTTTTCTCTTGTTACTGTAACCTCTGGCTTACTCCTTAAGGATCTAAATATAAATCTACATAAAGATGTCTGTACAGTGGCTTTCTCAAAATGTTTGTTGTTAAAGGTTCTATATAACGTAAATTACATTGAATTGAATTAAGAAGATGCATGCCACATTTAGCCAAATAATAATTACTGACAGGCTAATTTAGTTTTTCAACCATGTACAACCATGTTCAACTGTACAACTCATTTACTAAACAAACATCACTGCCAAAAACCTCTGCAAGTTGTACCACAAATTTTGTAAAAGGTAAAATCAAGCATTTTTGGCCATAATAATCACAAAAAAAATTCTGTACTGATAAATATATTATATATTCATGATCTCAGTTTAGTATCTCGTAGTCAAATTCTACTGAAGAAGATTTCTAATTTTACCACATGGTGCACACAACAATACATTATCATGTAAAATCTTGTTAACTCAGTAATCCATGTATGAAAATTCGACCCAAGCTTATGTGAGGTTATCTGTATTTCCTTGACCGCCTCCTCTCGATAGACCGCTCCTTTTCTCTGGTATTTTTACTCTGCTGTTCCTCGTGCCCTTGGCGCCACCATTGTCTTTGTTCCGTTTGGTCTTTTGGACAGGCGGATGCACGTTATGCTGATACCTGTCGTAGGTTTTATCTTGCTGTACTCCTTCCTGCCACACAAGGAGCTCCGCTTCATTATTTACACCTTCCCTGTCTTTAATGTAGTGGCGGCTCGTGGCTGTTCCTTCATGTAAGTCCCATAATGACTGGATTGACTATTTGCTGCACTTCAGTAGGATGAATGTGTACAATTTTCACATACTTTTAATTCTGCTGTTCATTTGTGGTTTTTGTTTTGGAGTTTAAGCACTAGTTAATGCGAGTATATTATAAAATGCTGCACAAGACTATGATTGAGGAAACATTTTGTTCTTTTTGTTTCAGTTTAAACAACTATCAAAAGTCATGGCTGTATAAAATTGGGTCTGTTGCTGTAATTGGCCATTTGGTGGCAAATGGTGTTTATTCAAGCGTTTCGTTATATGTTTCACATCACAACTACCCAGGAGGAAAAGCCATGCAGGAGCTGCACATGTTAGTGCCAGCTAATTCAGGTATGTTTGTTTCAGTGGCAACAAATAATACTTAATTACCAAGAAAAATACACACTATGGACTCTAGTAACATCTATATGGTTTCTTGTTAAGAAGTGAACTTGCACATAGGTGTACTTGCTGCACAGACAGGCATCTCGCGCTTCTTGGAGCTGAATAGTAAGTGGAGGTGAGTAAAGATAACAAAATGCAACACATTGGTATTAAATATCATGTATGTTGTTGAAGACAAAGCTTGTTTTTTGTAGGTATGACAAGAGAGAAGATCTGATGCCAACAGATCCACTCAGGAAGACATACTCGCATGTACTGATGGAGGCAAACACAACACTGATATCACTACTTAGTGGTTCTCACAAACCCCTCATCTACATCCAGGGTTATGAACGCTTGCTACTCAATGCTTCCCAGTTTCCTCCACTCAGTGTCAAATTAACCAATAAGCTTGTGCTTCTTGAGAGTTTGACCCACTCTGCAATTCCCACTTGAAAAATTCAGCACCCTCACGTGCTGTCAAACTGAATGAAAAATGTTTGGAGTCCATTAATGTGAAATAAAATCCATCAAATGTTCAACTTAGCTAACAGTGGACAAGTATACAATTAAAAGCAGTTTATTACTATATTTATTAAGGATGCACTGAAATTTCTGTCAAAAATTGGATGAGGGTTTTGGTTTAAAGAGGGGGAAAAAAAGCAGGAAAAATTTCAGGCATGTGGAAACTTCACAGGTTCTACAGGGCACATGCAGTGAGTCAGTGTAGTCTTACAAATCAAAGATATTTATTTTTTTTACGGTTTACTGCTTAATCCCCTCTTCTATGAAACTACACATTATTCCTTTTCCTCTTGTCTTGGCAGTTGATGGCTGATAACTTTGTGACATTAGCCATCTTTCAGATTAGATGTCCAAATATGGTAATAAACCACTATTTTTAATGTCCGTATTTTTTGTTTTTTTTTTTAAATAAAGAGCATCCTAAAACATTATCACCAGTCAGAACTAAGCTAACAAGGTGTTTACGTGGAGACTGTGATGCCACACTGCACCTATTTTTGACTCTCAAGAAAAACTGGTTTGTGTGGGCCTAATGTCTGATTGCCTACCAAGAGCCACCTGGGTTGTGTAACGGCTTGGTCATCTGCTCACCACTTCCCTTTCCAAAGACTGAAAACAAACTGTTACTGGCACAAAGTTTCCTGTGTAAGAATAGGAAAGCTCTATCATGTACTTCACTACACTGAAACCAGATGAATGTTTGCTGTAGTTATCCAGTGCTGGGAAGAAAACCTTTACAAGTTTAAAAACAAGGAAAGGGTAAACATTTTATTAACAAATAACCACCAAAATTGCATGGTTTCAGCTGACTCTTTAGCAAATTATTTTTGGAAATCATTTTATAAAATGTACATCATCTTGACATTGATCCATAATTTAATACCCGGGGGGGGGGGGGAAGCATTGTGCCTGAGAAATAATTTTTTTTTTTTTTAAACAGATTGCTCACCCTGAAATTACAACACCATTGTACTCAATGTTAATTTTTTTCAAGTAAAAAAAAAAAAAAAAAAAAAAAGTACTATTCTAATGGACAGTACCATAATCCATATTATCACAATGAAATAATTAAATTAGACATTTAAACAGTTTTCAGTCACAGCATTTCTTTTTGGGTCATGTATTCTTATATATAAAAACAGTATTCAGCGTCTGTTTGCATTTTACATAATCATTAAATCAGAAGACAAAACCATTGTTGCACATCAAATAATATATACAGCATTTTGACCTGAAGTAGTTCATATAAGGCACAAGGAGAGAGAAGGAAAAAAATATCTGGCCATAAAAAGTGTACAGCAACACACACACACACACACACACACACTCCAACCCCTAAATCTAAGTACCCTCCCTCCCACACTTGCTCCCTGAAAACACTTTTCACCGGGTAGAAGACTAACTCCAGTTATCAAGCATTGGACAGTAGTATGCATACAAATCATTTATTTAACTTAACATGTTCTACATACCAAATCTAAACCTAAAATATTTTAAGTTTAAAGGGCCATCTCAGAAGCGATTTGGTCCTTGGTCAGGGTCCACTGAGGTCTACGAAAGACTTGAACACACAAAATAATGTTCTTAGTACTGAAAATATATCAAAGGAAGGTTGACCTTTAAAAATAAGAGTCTTTCAAGATTTTCTAGCAATGGTCGAGACTGATTCAGGGCACAGTTCACACTCGATGTGCTGAACAGTGTATCTGCTGGTACAATGCTAGGTGGGCAACCCACATAACGTACGGCTACTTTGGCAAGCTCAGGCCACAAGAACAACTTGAGATTCCAATAGTCTAAAGGATCACAGCTCTGGTCAAGTATATCTTCCTCCAAATACTCCAGAACGGCAAGCTCAGATGACTTTGGCCGGTCATCTTGCTTAATCTTTTGCCTTATGTCATCCATCAAGGCCCATAGGTTGTCCTTGTTTGTGGTTGAACTGTTGGAAGGAACTGGGTCCTCACTGCACCCGTTAGACAATGGAGGTTTAGTTTCTGCAGATGCAGACATGGATACCCTCTGAACCTCTCGTATGAGCTCCTGCTTACACTTCTCTGCTTCCTCCTCGGTGAACAGGGAGGTCTTGTACCTAGGGTCCAGCATCGTTGCCCATGTATAACGTGGATCATGAAGTGTTGGAGACATTCTGGTCACCATGGCCTCTTTTAGAGATTTAAGCATGTTGTCGATACCCATAGTCTCGTCGAAAAGCATGTCTATCTTGCGGTTGAGAATATGAATGAGTGGTATGACCTGGCCAAGTGTGGCCGTTCTATTACTCATTTCCCTGCAGGCCACCTCAAAAGGTTTCAGAGCATTGCAAACTGATTGCATCACTTCCCACTGGTCACAGCTTATAAGTTCCCTGAAATTGCACTCTAAAGACATTTCATCAATGGCTTTCTTTTGCTCAACTAACCTTTCAAGCATAAAATATGAGGTCTTCCACTTGGAGGGAACATCCTGGATCAGCTGATTTTCAGGCAAGTTATAGGCTTTTTGAAGTTCTGCTAGCTTTTCCTTTGCCTTTGCTGAACGATGCACTCGTTCACAGATCTTCCGTGCGATGCTTAACAAGCTCTGTACCATCCTCTGGCTCTTTATGGCTTCGTTAACAATGAGATCTATGTTATGACCAAAACAGTTCATAAGGGTGTGAGCATTGTCCTCCAGGACATTTCCAATGGCTTGATTATCAGTGACCATGAATCCAAGCTTCAGGCCTGAAGAAACAATCCAGGTATCCCAAAGGTACTCAAGTTGTTTCTGTATGCTAAGCATGTTATAATCACAGTCAATTGGGGAGACACCAAGCAGAGCAGAGCAGTGGAAATCTTGCCCCTGAGGTCGGACATGTGACTCAAAAGTCACCCAGTGGGCTGTAAGAGTCAGGTATTCCCGTGTTTGGCTGCTTACCCATATGCTTGTTGTGAAATGAATAATTCCACTCTCAGCCTCTTTGAGGTGTGTCAGGACAACCTCTTTTACACTTTCGTACATTTCTGGTATGGCAGTGCTGGTGAAGTATGATGAAGAAGGAAGAGAATACTGTGGTTGGAGGTATTCCAGTAATCGGTTCAGACCAACGTTTTCCACCACAGCTGATGGCTGAAGATCCAGTGCAAGCATTTCAGCAATGAGTTTGGTGATTCTTTTGGCAGCCGGGTGACAATCACCAAATTTCTCACTGCTCTCCTCATACGTAGATGTGTCCATGAGCTTCTGTTTTACTTGAATTTCACCAGACGATGCATCACCTGAGATATTACTATTATTTTCAAGCACATGCCCATGAAACCTCTGCATGTGCCTAAACAAGCAACTAGTGCCCAGGTTTGTTGTCTTTTTCCCCCTGCTTATTGTGCGGTTACAGTGCAAACAGACCACCTTTGTAGGGTCTGCAGAAGAAAGAGAGAAGTGATTCCACAGCTTTGAAGTCTTTTTGCTAAAAATGGTTTGTGTGTGCCGTTTCTTCTCGCTAGCAGGGCTGTCAGTCACATTTGACGACATGTCCTCCTCTGCAGCGAGGGTGCTATTGAGTGACTGAGGTAAGGTCGCTTTGTCACTTGTGCTTTTTTGGTTCTTTAGGACATCAGGATGCCGTCTCATCAGATGGCGCATCAAACAGCTTGTGCCGAAGTCTCCACGTTTGCCACGACTAATGACACATGGACAGTACCGACACAAAGCCTTGAGTTGGTCAACTGGGGAGACAATGAAGTGGTGCCATACTTCGGATTTCACTCTTTTCATTATCTTTTTGTTTTGCTGGAAAACTGAGCTTGGCTCTTGAGCTAGGCTCGAGACTTCAGCAGAATCTTCTGGGGAGGACGACAGCTGCATACTTTCACTTTTTAGACCAAAAGACATGTTCGGTGAACACTCTTGTCCAGAATGATATGAGGCATCGTTTAACTCCTCCTTTAAATCCATATTTTCACGATCATCCATGGGCACTTCATCGGACATGGTTTCAGGGGATGAGGAGGTACAAGTGGGTTCTTTTTTTATCTCTACAGGGTCCTGTATCTGCGGGTGTGATAATAGTGTTGGCGGTGTTGTATATGGTGGAGGAATTGTTGAACCCTGACCGTTTTCTTCGATGACAATGTCTCGGTGGGCCCGCCACATGTGGCGAATTAGACAACTTGTCCCCAAGTCTTTCCCATTTTTACCCCGACTGAACTCATTCATACAGTGAATACACACTGCTTTGGAGCTATCAGCAGGAGACAGATAAAAGTGTTTCCACACAGCTGATCGCCTTCGAGAATTTGAGCTCTTGGGGGTAGATCCTGAGCCGTCAGACCCAACGTCCATGGCATCATCACTGTGGTGGTTAATGGAATGAGGGGATGGGGCTGTACCAGAGTCAGTCTTGGCACTCTTTTCCACTTTTGGCTTGACTTTTTGGGATGCCTCTTTGGATGCTACATCTGCGGCTTCTGCTGTAGAGGTGGACGGTGAGGTGTGATTGTTTGAGTGGGATTTGCTGCTAGCTGCCAGATCATTATTTGGTGATTTGACAGGAGGTATTAAAGATGAGGCAGAATTAAATGAAGTATTTGGCGAGTCACTATCTTGTAAAAGTACAGTGGGGTGAGCCCTTCGCACATGCCTCATTAAACAACTAGTGCTGAGGTCTTTCTCATTTTTACCCCGACTGAACTCTTTCATACAATACATACAGATAGCTTTGGTACTATCACGAGGAGATATGAAAAAATGGTTCCATGCAGGAGATTTTTTTCTTGGATTAAGAGGGTTTCTAATAGACGTCAGAAGGCTTTGTGTGACCGCATCCATTGCAACATCATAAAGAGTACTTGTGTAGCCACTCAGTAGGTTATCATAATCATCATCATTACTTCTAGTGACAAAGGGGCCTACGGGCCCATCAAAGAATAACTTCTCGTCCTCCTGAGAACTTTCACCCGTTTCAATTGGTTCCTCTTTGATATGTACACTTGTGTCATTTATCAAATCGTCTTTTTCAGTAGTCTGAGTATCATCTGAAATGGCTGGAGAAATTGAACAGTCCTGCTTATCGCAGGATTGTGCCTCTGGATCATCTACTAAATGTTCATCAACCTGAGAAGATAGATTATTGAGTGTCCCCTGCAGGGACGAGGACGCAAGTGGAGACTTTTTTGCCAGTGGAATCTCATGAGGGGTCATGCTGTATGATTTAAAGATATAACCGTCTTGCCCCTCAATTTTCAAACAGGTGCTTTTGACCTCTTTTCTCTTGTCATTTTCCACAGAACTGTTATGTTCCAAGTGCACATCATCAGTCTTTTGAGAAAGGCCTTCCTCCCCATCCATGTTAGCAGACTGAATTTCTGCTAAGAAACTAAACTTTCTCTAATGAAAGCAGCTTGTTGACTGTTCCAGTGTCATCTGTGTGGCTGTCTCTTCAAACATCAATTTGAATGGCTACAGCAACATGTTAGATTCAAATCCGGATGATGAGGACATATGAAACGTCCATTTAGGAGAGTGAAAACTTCTGTGGAATCTGTAAATAAGAGAAGGGAGAGAATTAAGAGAAATGTTTCCACTATAGAGGCAGTTACTCAGTGATGAGTATAATATAGGCTATTTATTAAAACAGACCAGGGCCCAGTTATTTCTGTGTTGCTTAACAAATATAACATGAAATGTTCTATTTTTACTGCTCTTAAAAACAGAACAGATTTAATCGGGTCCTTGCCTGCATGTGCAATGAGAAATATAAACCTGGATTGAATTTTCTGGCATATTTGAATGCTCGTGCGTTGACTGAGCAGATGTATTGAAAAACTAATTCATGAAGACTGAACATTTTTTATGCATACGGTTTAGTTTAATGGACAACGAGATTTTATCTTTCTAACTTGAGAAAATCATGTGGGTACGCTTTACTTTATTCATGCTTGTCAATTTGCTATTTTGAGCTTTAGAATTAAAAGTGCTCTAAATTTGATCTAATGAAAGCAATGTAATGCATGTCATTGTACATGAGGGATGTATACACATATACTAGTTAAGGTATAAAACACTACAGCGTGTGCTGTTGTAGGAAAATAATCAATGACTGGGTGGTGTAATGTGGCTTGACGTGAAGCATAGGTCCTGTTACCACCTGGTGGATGATTTGTCCTCTAACAACAAGCCCTAAAGTGTTTTATTCCTCTTATACAACACCGATTTGGCAAAGATTACATTTTCTTTTAGTTAAAAAAAACATCACATCATACTTTTTATCTGTTTAGAGTTACATTTAATATTCTGGTATGTCCACGAGATGAGTTAGTTCCCATTATCGCAGCTATAAACAGTCATTCCCGCTCCAGCCTCGCTTTTCTTCTTTCTTGAAGTTAATAAAACAAAAGTGCAACTTGTCATATTAGCGAGAAAACAGAAAGCGCAAAGTCTTCTGTCCTGAAGACTTTCCTGTGGTGGAAAATTTACTGACCAATAAAAAGGGCTGCCACCCGAGACTCCTTCTATAAAATGGTAAACTAACATTATTAATGATTATATCCATCCATTTTCTGCTTATCCTACACAGTGCTGCGGGGAGCCTGGAGCCTATCCCAGGGGACACCCTAGATGAGGTGCCAACCCATCCCAGGGCACAATCGCACACATGACAGACAATTTAGAGATGCCAATCAGCCTACACTCCATGTCTTTGGACTCAGGGAGAAAATTGGAGTGTGAGGCAAGCGTGCTAACCACTAAGTCACTGTGCCAACACCCCCCACCCCTATTAATGATTATATGTTTTTCTTTGTTAAATAAGTTTGTTTATATATATTATTAGACTTAAATTATGTCGTGCATCCACCATATACGCAAGTCCCTGTGAATTGTTATTATAAAAACAATAACGTACTAGGACAAACGCATTAATATGAACCCGTGAACTGAATTTGAATTACAGTTGGCACTACTGTCAGAACTTCTGTAATAAAACATTAATAAACACCTACGGACCAATCAAAATTCAGTAAGTCTGTCATAGATCATGTATAAGAGGTGTATAAATATACATAAAGTACAAGTTAGTGCTAGTGGAAGGATACAGGTTCAAATCCCAGGACCATGAACACCCTTGTCCTATATAATGCCTGGGTATTAAAATTTAAGAACACACATGTAAACAAAATTATTTGCTCAAACGGGCTTATTTTACATGCCAGTGGCTCTCCATGAACCAGTACAACTAACCCTGGCGGTCTCCTGATTACTGCGAGGCCAGTAAACTACTCTTTAAGGTCTTGAGTCAAGTCCTTCACCTACAGCTGCTAAGTTGTTGTTTGGTTTTTTATTTTATTTACAGAATAGTGTCTGTGAAGAGAAGTGAATAAATATAAATGTAATGTACCTCAAACAAGTTTCTACATCGATCTGAAGAGAACTCGATTCTATACCACATATATCATCAGCTATCAACTGCAATTCATATTATTTAGGAAAGATAATATTACAGAAATATGAGGTATATTTTAAAGAGTATTGAGCTGTTAATCCTGAGCTGTGTCCTCGCAGATGGTGTAACTGGGGTTTGACAGTGTTGGCTACTTTAACCCGGAACTGTAGTACACTACGGAACAGTGGTACTCCTATCTTTTACTCGACTTACACCGAAACAAAAGCAATAAACCTTAAATAATAAAACCCAAAGAGCAGCGATGTGGGGAATAAATGTAAAATAATGTTGATTAAATATGTAGAATAGCACATACAAAAGGTTTAATCTATAATTACCTCAGATCCGAAAAATGAATTAACGTTAGCTAGCCGTGTAGCTGTTTATGTTTGTGTAAGTGGATTAGCAGCTAATCAAACAATGTTTTCCTACTTTTCGCTTGTTTAAAGCGATCAGGCACAAAGTTACCCGGTTTTGTTTTGTTTTTCCGTCTACCCTGACAATGGTTAAACAACTTAAATAAAAAACAACTAAAAATAAACAAACAACTACCGTTTCAGCGAATTTTAACGCTTTCATCTACAATGGACAATAAAAGTAGTAGCGGTGGGAGTAATCATATATATTAATTTTATTTATTTTTAAATGCCTAGGTTAGTTTCCAAATCGACCAAACTAATTTGTCAATAATAACGTGTTTTGTTTTTATGATGAATATGCATTTATTCCCCTTTTTTGTAGTAAAGTTCCTGGTTTAAATCAAGTAAGCAATATGATCTGTTCCACGTGCTTGTTTATTATTATTATTATTATTATTATTATTATTAGCAGCAGCATCTTGAGCAGCAAGTTAGCCTGTTAGCTTAGAGGAACACATTTCACCTATTCAAGCTAATGGTTGAAGCTAACGTTGGCCACCGCACTGTCACATGGATTAAGAGCACACTGACTGACAGAGCAACTAAAGCAAATCAACACTTCACACATCAGCATGACATTAGTAGTGTTAAATAGGCTCAGGTGAATTAGGGTTAGTAAAATACCATGTAGAAGAAAAGCCTTTTTAGCTAGCTAGCGCGGCCCACAGCACAAGGGGCAATAACCTGCCTGGCGGGGCAGAACCAGATCCTGGTGGTAGTAGAACCAGCCAGAAAACTGGATCTAACCGAAACCCCACACAGCGCCTTTCATTGCGGCCGTTTCAGGTTTCAGCTCGGAGAAATGTAGGAAAGCTCACATACCTTCAGTTGCTGGCGCGTAATTCGACCAATATGAGTTATTTAATAAGGTAAATAAACAGGTCTGATTGATCCAAAGCGAGGTGATTATTTTCGTGGCTTTGTCTCCAGTGCGGGTTAAACACTCAGCAGTTGTAGCTCCACTCAGCGTCGAGCGGAAGGAACATGCTTCAGTGACGTCATGAGGGTATCAGGGTTTTCAACATGGCGGCGGAAGGGGCAATAATAAAGAAAAGAAAACAAAAACTTGTCGGCAGCGTTATACAGCGAGACCGTCGAGGTAACTTTTGCCTCGTTGGTGTATAAACGATAAGTCAGTCCTGAAGGAACACATTTACACACTGTCCATCATGAGCGTTTCTACAGAGCACTTTATTTACAAGGAAATGTGTTGGAAGCGGTCTTATTGGGTTAGGAAGGCAAACATACGGGGTTTCTTGACCTGAGGGTCTCTTTCAGGGGCACCAAGGCGCCAGCAGGGGTGGGGCAAACAGGGGCTCTTTTGGGAATTTAAATATAGGTTAATATTTATCTTCTGATCCTCTGAATGGGCGGGAGCAGAAAGGCCGAAGCACCCCGTGTAAATATTTGTTCATAAACGTGTAAAAGTATTTTATAAAAACAATTATTTTTATTGTTATTAATAACATTATTATTATTATTATTATTATTATTATTATTATTGATAATAATAATAATAATAATAATATTATGTTTGCATTTCCTGTTATAAGAATTATAAGATGTGATAGAATATGATTACAAGTATATGATTGTAAGTATGTGATAGAAATAATATATTATTATTATTATTATTATTATTATTATTATTATATTTATTATTATTATATAAGTTACTATGTAATTATCTTCTGTATTCGTCCATGCGTTGTTTAGGGTACAGCAATATAACAGCCACAATTCAATAACCTATGTCCGTTTGAGCGGACAAATGTGTTTCTACAAAGGGCGATGAAACTGTACCCTAACCCTTGGCCAAATTCCAAATGTTCCTCTATGAGACATATAAGTGCACTACATACATCGTAGAAGCCCATTATTTGGTACCACAGCTAGCGCACTTACTGTACGGTGTTTGAATTTATTTGGCATGCAGCCATGGCGACAACGTGTTTCTGATTCCCCTGGACGTGTAACGTCATCACGTCGTGCGTAGTGGGCGGTGCTTTCTGTAGCAAACCCGTCCGCATTGTTGTGGGGGGAAGGCGAAGCTTGTAGCAGCTCCGCGTTAACAGGGAAGAGGACGTTGCTGATTTAATGGATGGCTTTTAAACCTGAGTTTCGGCCATTTTACACATTTTGGGAAGCATAGTCTTGGAGGGCAACGTGGATACTTTTTGGTGTAATTCAAATTCGTCAACAGGAAGCTCAGCCTGCGCCCTTTGGATGAGAACATTGTGTGCGGAATCAGAGCCGCCGAGCAGGCCGTATCGCCATTGCTTTCAGCAGCCGCTGCCTCTGTCTCCAGCTAAAAGCATTGGGCCTCCCAGGTAATGATGCGGTGTTTTTCTACAGAACGACTGCGATCTGACGATCTGAGCGGCTGTAGATGTTGTGATCAGCGTAGAGACACAGGTCTATGAGATCTGCTTGTTGTTGTGACATGTATTTAAATGGTCTCTGGCAGTATAGTGCCTGGTTTGTTTGCTCTGGCGCCATTTGGTGTTTTAGTGTTTTATTAGGAGCAGTTCCGCTAGTTCTAACGTACTTAAAGACCAAGAAAACACACAGTTGTACGGCTGTGAGAGCCGAATGAGATTTGGGGTCGTGAGTTTTTCCCCGCCCCCACCACAACACCCACACCGTGGTATGCAACAAAATCTATCAGTAGTAATTACCATAGAAACGCTTCCTCCCTTCTAGGATGTTTGTGTGTTCTGGTAAGTTCTGTTTCATGTTATATGTGCATCAGTTTGGGTTCATGTCAAGGAGCTATCACTGACGTCCATTCATTTCCGTGTACATTGCTGCTACAAGTCGCCCAGCTGATGAGTACAACTCTGATGGGGTTCACATCAGCTCAGTGTTAGTCATTCTCACAAACTGACAGTGAGCTGGTCTTCTGTCTTGTTTGCTTCATTGAAACAAACTCTGTGCATCTTGAAAGATTTGAGGTTTTAGTCTGCGGTTGTCACAACAGCAACATGTGCTGCAGGCATTTGATAAAGATCTCAAGTCAGGTGAAAGTAGTATTTATAAGTCAGTGGCACAGTAGCCCCATCATCTCAGACACCCGGAAAGCTTTTTCTCTTCTACGTTTCTAAAGGCCAACCACGTTCTGAAGGCAAAACACCCATGACTGAGACCTTTTGATCTCAAATGATTTGTTTGCAGAAAAAGTAAACCATTTGATTTGGAAATTTGACGTGTGCATCAGTCACTGGTTCTGACTGCTTGTTTGTTTTAGTTAAGCATCAAAGTTATGCAGTGGCTGGACATTGCATCTGCTAATGAAATCTGTTTTTCCTCTGCAGATTTTTGAGGGTCCACGATGGGGAAGAAAGCACGGAACAACAGGATCCCCGCACTGCAGCGGGCACCCTCTCCCATCAAACCGTCACCAAACCGGGAGACCCTTACATACGCACAAGCCCAGCGCATGGTGGAGCTGGAGGTCGATGGCCGCATGCACCGGATCAGCATCTTCGACAAGCTTGATGTCATCGCTGATGACGACCCTGTGGCTCAGGAGATCATGGAATGCACCAGCAATAAGGAGAACACCGAAAAACCTCAGCAGGCCCCGTTGCGGTCGGCACGTCTCAAGAACAACCGTCTGAAAAAGAACGCCGCTGTAAACACACAAGGGGCTCAGGCATCATCCTGCACCCTGCCTGAACCGAAATTCTGCACTGTGGAGTATAACCTACCAGCCATGCCACGAAGACCTCAGACGTATTACAGGTACGAAGAGAAAACCCAAGAGGACCTAGACGAGGAAGTCGAATATGACATGGACGAGGAGGACTACGCCTGGCTGGAGCTGGTCAACGAAAAGAGACGAAGCGAGGGCTTCAGCCAGGTCTCTCCCAACGTCTTTGAGTTCCTTGTGGACCGCTTTGAGAAGGAGTCATTCTTAGAGAGCCAGGGCCAGCAGGATCCACAGTCGCTAGTGGACGAGGACGCAGTGTGCTGCATTTGCATGGACGGAGAATGTCAGGACAGCAACGCCATCCTTTTCTGCGACATGTGTAATCTCGCAGTGCATCAGGAGTGTTACGGAGTCCCTTACATCCCTGAGGGACAGTGGCTGTGTCGCCACTGTCTGCAGTCTCCCTCTCAGCCTGCCGACTGCATCCTCTGCCCCAACAAAGGCGGCGCTGTGAAAAAGACTGAAGATGACCGCTGGGGGCATGTGGTCTGTGCGCTGTGGGTGCCTGAGGTTGGCTTCTCCAACACGGTCTTCATCGAGCCCATCGACGGCGTAGCCAACATTCCACCCGCACGCTGGAAGCTCACCTGCTACCTCTGTAAGGAGAAAGGTGTTGGCGCCTGCATCCAGTGCCACAAGGCCAACTGCTACACTGCTTTCCACGTCAGCTGCGCACAGAAAGCTGGCCTTTTCCTGAAGATGGAGCCCATTAAAGAGACTAATGATTCGGGCGACCCTACCTTCACTGTGAAGAAGACGGCCTACTGCGGAGCTCACACTCCCAACGGGTGCATCAAGAGGCCCCTAACTATATACGACGACCCCAAAAACGAAACCAAAAACGGACTCTGTCGGACACCGAAGAAGAAAAAGAGTCTGACAAAAAAGCAGAAGAACAAAAAGAACAAAAAGCGCATAGAGTCTGTAGCAGCAGTTCCAGCTATGACCGTTTGCAGTTTTCCACCTCATAGGTAAGCTTTAAAGGGGCAAGAGAGAATCGTGAATGTGCAGAGAATTGCCAACGATACTTTACAGAAATACTCTTGAATAACTTTATAGTGAGTCAGCATGAGTAATATATACCGCAGTGATGAATTTCAGCACCATCGAAAAAGATGTCGACTCAAAACTCACTTAGAACTGAGGCTTGAACGCGGATGCTAACGTAAACATGCATCGTTTCACTAACGATAGATTTAATGAAGAGACACTTTGTCCAGTGACTGTGGTGGAAATTACAGCCATCAACGTTATTACATAGTTATTATAGTTATTAGCCTCGTTGACAGGTTATTTGAATTGAACAGTTTTAATCCAGCCTCAATCAATAACTTACAAATAAGTCAAATCGATAAGTCAGCTATGAATAACATCATCTTAGGCCTAATGTATTCTGTTGTTGAAAAATTCAGAAATAAAATGGCTCTAAACTAAATATTATTATACACATTAAAATTGAGCCTAATATTTGAGTAGTCTGATTACATTCATAAAATAAATCTGTACTGAGGGGGCTTGTGTGATTTATGTAAGGGATAATGTAAGGCATTTTAATGCACAACGTGGAGGCAAAGAATCACACGAAGCGAAGCAGACTTATTTTAGATACATGCCATTAGATCTAGAATTCTGCCCACTCTAAATCATACACAGAGATAACATAGTGTGATAAGATTACGTTTATTTGAATGAATTGTAGTAAATAGTTATTAGAGAGAGAGAGATTGTGTGTGTGTGTGAGAGAGAGAGAGAGAGAGAGAGATTTTGCGTGTGTGGATTACTTGCATCTGTGCTGCATCTCTACTAATAATGAAGCTGTGAGTTTAACTTTGTTACTATGATTACAGTTGTTTATAGGCAGCGTATTAATTTAGAACGGTGATTAAAATGACCAGAACTACCTGTAGTGTATTCGCACACATTCCAGCCAATCAGAATTGAGTATTCGGACAGACCATGGTATAATTGACAGTTAAATGGGTCTGGAGAACCCCTGCAGTAAAAACCCAATTTCAGGTATGTTGTGTTTCCATGTAGCGTCAGGTGGTACATGACGTGCTACCATGCTTTCGTGTCTGCGTAAAACATTAGTACCAGTCTGTGATAACAGATTTGACAGATTTGGAACATTGTTTACGAATACGTGTTTTGCATAATAGTCACTTCACATGCCTTTAGTTCTTCTGTTTTAAGTCTTTTATAAAAGTTCCGAGCTCTCAGTACAGGCAAATAATTTCCCAAAGTCATTGCACGCTCTTCAGATGTGGTAGATAGAGATTAGACAAAAGCAATCACTGGAACATTTCTTTAATGTTGTGGAGCTTAATCTAAACAAGAGGATTAGGACTGAGTGCATGTAAATGACTGTTGTGGTAATAGGATTGCTTCATGACGAGTTTTGTTTTGTTTTGGTCCTCGCATCTTGTGTTTAACCAGAGTTAAATATGAGAGCAAAGTGAATTTACATCGTCCGTATACGTTCTAATCTCTTCCTAAATGCGACAGGTTGGACTCGATCCTCAGTCAAGTTTCTCTCCAGAGAAAGAAGGCATTTGTTGAGCTGGTCTTGAACTACTGGACCCTGAAGAGACAATCACGGAATGGTCTGCCGCTGATCAGACGACTGCACTCCAGCCTCCAGTCCCAGAAAACCGCCCAGCCTGTGAGTCCGATGAGACCCTGCGCTTCAGCGGCTTGAAATGGTTGAATAATGTTATCTGAAACCATTGTGTTTCATTTGTGCAGAAGCACAGCGAGGATGAGAGCCGGGCGCTGAAGGAGCAGCTGAAGGAGTGGCACCGTTTGAGGCATGACCTCGAGAGAGCCAGGCTATTGCTGGAGCTTATCAGGAAGAGAGAGAAGCTCAAGAGAGAGGAGGTAATGACCTGGTTCACTGTTTCACACAGCTACATTTATGAAGACTAACTCAGGGAGCCTATAAAGAGTCAGTGGCACAACTGCAAAAATACCTAAAGGAAACCAAACTCCACCCTTTATATTCGAATATTTGTGATACGTTTAGTGACGCTGGTGCTAAATTGTTAGTTTGTTAGTACTGTATTATCAGTATTGCTATGAGAAGTTAGAAGTTGTGTGCTATTCTTATGTCAGAGGGTGACATCACTAGAGAAGTTACAATGGCATTTAATAGGAGAACGAATTTCAATGAGAGCAATTTTTTTTTGTATGTTTTTGTTTTGTTTTTTGTTATTCACCAATTTCTACTGCTGATGTAGCGATATCATATCGATGAGGAATCCAGCACAGAAGTAGTGGAGACAGCAAACGCTGGACTCAAAGTTACAGAAGCAAAGCAGCAATAAGACGCAGTTATGCAGAGTTACACACTTTCGGCTCGGCTAGTTAGCAGGGAGTCAAACGGCAGTGTAGGAAACGATGAACCAACGTGAAAATACACCAACATGTCAATGAAAGAAGTTTAAACTAAAAGTGTCAACACAAATTCTTTACAAAATAAATCTTGGATGCTATTGAAGCTCACATGTTAAGTATAATAAAGATTAAAATGGGAGTTTTACCGTGGTGATTTTTCCTGCTAGATGCAGTTTCATGCCGTTTATAAAATTTGAACGAGTAGAACAGGTTTAGCGAGAGCATAGAAAGCATTGCCTCAAATTTCTTGATATATTTCATAATTTCAGAGAAGCAGTCGTGCGCTTAAAGCTATATGGCACTGTAAATTTGATCTGCATAGGCTAACCATTTGCATTATTCTTTTACTGTGTATGTTCGTCGTTTCTCGATTTCTCCGCAGATGAAACTGCAGCAGTCAATTTTAGAAGTGCAGCTCTCCCCGTTAAACATTTTGCTGAGGGCTGTGTTGGACCAGCTGCAGGAAAAAGACCAGGCCAAGATCTTTGCACAGCCAGTTAGCATTGAGGAGGTAAGTGTCATACTGGGCGAAAAAAAAACAAAAAACAAAAAAAAAAACCTTCATAGTATCTCCTTCAAGTTTTCCTTGATGATGATAAATCTTAGGGTGTTCAAATTCAACAAAACTGTCATTTCTGTTTCCTCTAAAATGGCTGAAATGGGTTTAGTGTAACTTAACGGCCAGTCAGGCTGCACATTGCTGAATGGCACGTCCATTATGATGGAAGGCTCTTGGAAGGTGGAAGGCTTAATACTGACCAGCTGAGTTAACCCCGGGTTTAAACCCCGGGAAAATAAGTCTCTGCTCATTCCAAGCAAGCTCTAAAAAGACTATTCATTTGTTCCCTAGAGCAGCCCGGGTCAGCAGATTATGTGTCCAGGCAGGTAGTTTGTATTCACACAGTGGAGAAGTAGATCAGGATACTGTTTATGTAGCAGTAACTAGTGTTTTTTCATGTTTTGTCCAACATCCAGGGTAAATAAACACTACATATCTAAATATCCTTTTCTTTTGTCGTTATGAGAGTGAGAAATGCTGTCATAAAGAAAACTAGGTTTGAATATCTTCATGTTCCTTTCAGGTACCAGATTACCTGGACCACATCAAGCAGCCCATGGACTTCTCCACCATGAGGAAACGTATAGATGCACAGGCTTACAGTAACCTGTACGACTTCGAGGCCGATTTCGATCTCATCGTCGCAAACTGCATGAAATACAATGCCAAGGACACATATTTTTACCGTGCGGCTGCCAGACTGAGGGATCAGGGAGGAGTTTTGCTCAGGAAGGCACGGCACCACGTCGAACGCATCGGCTTTGAGCCAGGCACAGGCATGCACACATGTGAACCACCCAAGGTTGAGGCACCTCCGCCTTTCTCCTGGGATGATGGTAAGCACAAACTTTCTTTTTTTTTTTTTTTGACACTCCCCCCCCGGTATTGTTCAGATGGGTGAGAAACGAAATTATTTCTGCCCGTTTCCAGCTAACATTTCCTGCTCCTCAGTCCAGGACTCATCAGTTTCATTTAATCATGCTTTTCATTTTCAAGCACCAATCAGGGTGTTACTGACACTTAGTCTTAACACGTACACAAAAAGATTGTAACTAGCATTTAACTTCATACACACACATACAGACACACACACACACCCCTACCCACACACACACACACACACACACACACACACACAGATATAGCTAAAATAAGTGTTGCAGGTTATTGTAGATTTATTACAAAAGTGTGACACACGTGCTGCTCCTTGAAAAATTGCATATGTTCAAATATCCGCAAAAGTTAGCGAACAGATATTTATTTATTTATTTAAATGTAGCTATTTAATGTGGTGTAATAAAGTATACATTTTTTTCCACTGCATTTACACTTTCTTTTTGCTGGTAGTCTCGTGGTGTTTGTGTCTGAGAGATGTAATATAGAGAAATAATAAACAAAAATATTTAATACAAAGCAAAAGCTTTTCTTTTACAACGTCAGTTCAGCCTACCCCACCGTGACAACTGTTATAGTTCAAACTTCTGTGAACGTTCCAGCCGGCTTTAGTGAAAAATATCTCCTTGGATTTACGAGCTAGTCAGACATGGTGACATCTCTCTCTCTCTCTCTCTCTCTCTCTCTCTCTCCCCCCCCTTTTCTTTCCCTCCCCCTATATTTTCTCACTGACCTCATGTGGATATAGGGCATAACGAATACCCGAACAATGATTTCAGTAATCTAATACAGGTGGCTGACATGATAACAGTTCCTGTAAGCAGTAAATAGGCTGAACATACTTTCAGTTAACTTAAACTTGATTTCATTGCTGTAGGCTTTATTAAGAAAGGAATAAAACACTGTGACATGCCGTTATAGAGAAGTAATGAACAGTGGTGTGGTGTGATATAACATTATATCCCAAGGTTTTCCATGCGTCCAAGATTCCCGTCAGAACTGCTGGTATAGAAAATGAATCAACACCTTCTAACCAGTCAGAATTGAGAATTCAGCAGTGGTGTGGTATAACATTCTGTAGCTTGCACAGCCAATAATAAAAACCCAACCTTCTCGTTTTCACCCTCAGTGGACCAGCTGCTGATCCCAGCCAACAGGCAGCACATGTCTCTCGAGGAGCAGCTAAAGGAGCTTCTGGAGAAGCTGGATCTGACTACGGCCATGAAGACGAGCCCTTCACGCAGTAAAAGGCTGAAGCTGCTGAAGAAGACCATCAGTGACGTGAGGATGGAAATGAATCTGAGAAGCACGCTGTCTCACTCCTCTGAACACGGAAGACCAGCAGAGGAACCAGTAGCAGAGCACAGCCCAGCTGAGGAAGGTTAGTGTGTTGGTGTGAGCTGAACACGTGAAAGAACTACAGTTTGTTTCTAGGTGAGGTTTTAACGCCATGGAAACACCATGGTTGGGTCCGTTTCAGCTGAGAGCTTCTTAGGCTGATATGTTTGTGTGAAAGTATCCCTTTTGTAATTTGTTAAGAATAATCTGTGTGGTTTAAATAAAGAATAAAACGTGTGCTGTTGTAGAAAGAAAAAAAAAAAAATCACCCACACCAGGGTGGTGTAGCCGAGTTACTGTTACCACCCTGAAGTGGAGTGTCTGCGTTTAACAGCACATCTTGAAGAGTTTTATTTCTTTTATACTACAGCAGCTTGCCATTTAAAAAAAACCCAAAAACAACAAATTTGTATTCACTGATGACGTTTCACGTTTTAACCATTTTATATTTACATTTTAATGTTATGGAATGTCTGTGAGACATGTTACTTCCTGTAATCACTTGCATTATAACTAGGCCTGTCACAAGAACTACTTTTGTTGGACGAAATATTGTCCCAGAAATGATTGCGATAAACGATGTCATTGTCATTTAAGACAATAAGTTTTATGCCACGGATATAATGATAATATAATAGTATAATAATGCATGTACTCCATTTCAAAGAGCAATGAACTTTTAATTCATAAGAATATTCAGACACTGGAATTGTAATGTGAAAAAAATAGGTTTTGTCTTCTGAGAAAAAATATCCTTTAAATTGAGTTAATATTTTGTCATGTCATATTTATTCATTTTAGTCAGTTTTACATAGCGGCATTTTATGTCTGATTAATCTCGTGTGTGTGTGTGTGTATAGGATGCTTTTGGGTGAATTAATTAAGCCGCTAGTAAAGCGCTTCAGTTTACCGCTGTTCATTCACTGTTCAGCTTCAGCTCACGCAGCTTAAGCAGCTCAATCCCCAACATTATTGACTACGACTGGATTATTTATTCTTTCTAGATTTTTCTTCCTCAAAATATTTTATGCGTTGTTAATATCGTCATTTTTTTCAACAGTATGTTTTAATTAAAATGTGTGCTAGTGCTTGCTATACATCTTAAATTCGAATGAACGTTTTTTGTATTTTTAATGTGCACTTTTATTATAAATCTGATGAATATTCGAAGTTCGAATTTTAATCCGACAGCCCTAGAGCAGACGAGTGAACAGAAGCAGTGCGAACGGCTAAAATGTCAGTGACATTCATTCTTGCGTAAACAAACAAACAAACACAGTGGGCGATATCAATGTCTGCAAAAATGATCGAGGTCATGTCCATATACATCATAGAATAAGTCGATAGCATAATGATCGTGACAGGCCTGGTTATAACAGCTGTAAACAACCATTCCCTACCTGGCCTATCTGTTTTTCTCACTGTCTAATAGTTAATAAGACAAAAACAAGAAAACTCCACCATATCAATTAGCATATGGTTTTCTTTTTTAGAATAAAATGCTTTCTTAATTGGTTTATTATTTGTTTATGTGGAGAGTCCACCAAACAAGTCTAAGTGTTTCTATATGAACAATAACGTATCGCAACGTACAAACGAGTGCTTTAATATAGACCATCATTTATGTTACAGTCAGAACTCCTTCAGTTGCTGTTATAAATCATGAATCCTTCTGATTTGAGAATTGAACTGTGCTGTGCTATAATGTGATATAATGTTGAATAAAGAATGTGATATCTGAACGTGTAACTTTTCAGGCATGGTGCTAAAAATACCAGCTGGGCCCTCGATCCGCTGTCCTCAATAATAATTCATATATAACGTGATGGACACTCGCATCTGGATCCTTAAAACTTAAATACATAAATAAATAAATAAATAAATACATGTTGTCAATGCGTTTACAAACTGGACTAAGCCTTTAAGCCTTTTGTCTTTTTTT
This sequence comes from Stegophilus panzeri, assembly GCA_024331685.1. NCBI lineage: Eukaryota > Metazoa > Chordata > Actinopteri > Siluriformes > Trichomycteridae > Stegophilus > Stegophilus panzeri. The sequence continues at coordinate 11,261,947 of JANDJT010000092.1, read as the reverse complement.
CAGGCGACAAATCGGCCCCTCCAAAGCTAGAGCCGTCAGATATTCATCCCCCTATCGTCCAATCAGACGGCCCGTGGGAGCCACCCACGCTGAACCCTGTCGAGCTTACCTCGGAGCAACAGCAGCTGGGAAAGCCCGAGCACACGGAGACACTGAATGGACTCTCCCGGGATCGGTTACTGATGGACAGTGCTGATGTCAGCGTGGTGGCTACGTCCACTGTTGCTGAGCGCTCGGCTCCTGTAAACAGACGCACGTCAGTGCTTTTCCGTAAGTCCAAAAGCACAAGCCCCCAGAAGGCCTCAGGAGGGGATGAAGCCCAAATAGGCGCCAAAACCATCCTGTCAGTAGTGATCCCGCGGTTGGAGACCCTGCTTCACACCAGGAAGAGGACGCGTAGCGCTAGCCGAGGTAGCGAGGGTGAAGAGGAGATATCTACCAAGCGCCCTGGTACTGCCCAGAGAAATGCAGAAGCACTGACACAACTAGATCATAACTGTATCAATAGACAACTTGAGTTGCACTGTTTGGATAGTCTTTGTTTGCAAAAAGAATATGAAATGTCCTGAATTCAGACTGCAGTTTGTTTCCCCTCAAGCAGAATCCACTCTCCTCTGTGCAGATTTAGTTAGACATGTTGACCCTCTATCTCTCTCGTTTTCTCTGAATCTGTCAGGTCTGTCGAACGGTTTTGTTCTGAAGAAGCAGAAGGCATCGAATCCCAGCAGGCAGCCGGAGCCTCGACGCAGATGCGCCTCAGAATCCAGCATTTCCTCCAGCAGCAGTCTGCTGGGCAACACCAGGTACACACACACACACACACAAAAATATCTCTAATCCCTATACATCATGCATACTGACGTACTGAGAGAGACTTTTGACTAAACCCTGATCAAGCAAAAATGCTTGTTAAATTTGATTAGTGATAATGACAGGGTTATTTTGCTTGCAGTGGAAAAATAGCCTTTACTTTCAATCAGTACGTACACTAACCACATTAAGAGACATGGTAAATAAATAAATGGCGCACTTATAGCGCTTTTATCCAAAAGCGCTATATGTATATCCTCTAGCCCAAGGATATACATGACCTAGCTGTGTGCCTTTCGGACTAGTAAAATGAGAGCTGTGCGGATTCCGTACTGTACACAGCTATGACAATAGAGAGTCCTGATATTTGGAAATGTGCTATTAAAATAAACCAGTCCACACATTCTCCTCCTGTGTACTGTTGAAATCCATTTTATTTAGCATTGTGCAGATTTATGATTTTTAGACTGAGGGCTTCATCATGATTTGTTCTCTGAAATAATAAAAAGAAAAACACATCCCCAGGGACAGTAATATCAGCATAGCTCAAGCACAAACACACACACACACACACACACACACACACACACACATGCATAGACACACACACACACACACACACATGCATAGACACACACACACACACACACACATGCATAGTCACACACACATGCACACACATGCATAGACACACACATACACACACATGCATAGACAGACACACACTCATATTCAGACGGACACACACACACACACATGCAGAGACACACACATGCATAGACACACACACATATACAGACAAACACATGCACAGACACACACACACACACATGCATAGACAGTCACATGCACACACACTCATACAGACAGACACATGCACAGACACACATTCATATATAGACAGACACACACACATGCATAGACATACAGACGCACAGACATACACACACATGCATAGACAGTCACATGCACACACACTCATATACAGACAGACACATGCACAGACACACATTCATATATAGACAGACACACACACATGCATAGACATACAGACGCACAGACACACACACACATGCATAGACAGTCACATGCACACACACTCATATACAGACAGACACATGCACAGACACACAGTCATATATAGACAGACACACACACACATGCAGAGACATACTGACGCACAGACAGACACACACTCATGCAGACGGACACACACATGCATAAACAGACACACACTCATATACAGACAGACACACACACACATGCATAGACAGACACACGCACAAACACACACACACAAATAGGTCTGCTGAGAAAATTTCAGACAACGCTCCACCCTGCAAGTAATGCACAATTCAGTGTGTTATAGATAATTTAATTAGTCATGATGACAGTGACTTGCATCATCAGAATTTATAACATGCACTGCATTTCCTAAAACATTCATGAGAACAGTTTTATTAGAGCGTCTCCAAACTCGGAAGCACATGTTTGAAAATTCTTTCCTCTCTGTAATAATATATGCAGTATTCTCTCTTTCATAATAAATGCATATAGTGAAGGGGCAGCTCAGTACACAGCATCTTCAGAGAAATGGAATGTTTTAGATAAAAGTATTTAATCAACTTACCAAGTGATTATGGTGCTGTAGGAGATGAGAGTAGTTGGTATTCACATGATATGAATTAATGTGAATATCAGCTGGTTTTACTCACTATAACTTCAGAAGAACTTTTCCTGAACAGCTGATTCTCTGAAATGTGGTTGAGAAATGTCCTGTTAAATTTTGTGTACTATGTTGCTTTTTAAAAAAAAATCAATACACACACAGACTTGCTGTGTCTTGCTTGTTTAAAGAATGGATTATGTTTTGCATCGTATGTCTTTCTAATTGTTTTGACACTAACAATAGCTTTTGTATTGTCAAATAATTAAGCTGACATTTCACCCTCCTTGGTGCATCGAGCTTCTGTTTTTACTGTGGGCTGAAATAGGCTGGTATTAGTACACTGAACAGATGCATTGTGTGCATACAACTAATCATTTTGCACCATAAGGATTTTGTTCGAGTTAAAATTCTAAATATGAGGAAGACTGAAGGAGAGAATTTGCTTATAAATTTGCTTGTAAATAAGTATCGAACGCATCAACATTTTAAAATATATTTCCAATGAGGTTATTCACATGACATTTTCACCAAACATCAGTATTAACTCAAGAAATCCGCAGATATAAAGAATTCACAACATTTGAAATCCATAAATAAAGTTATGTGTAATAAAGTGGAATGATGCAGGAAATAAGTATTGAACACACTGACAAAAAGCAGTTGTCCAAGGCAAGGAACCGGCTGAAATCTGTAAGAAGTTATAAAGTAATTATATTTTATATATATTATAGACCTTCACAACCTTATTGTTGTCAAACATATTGATGGAATCGGATACAGACGTATTTCAAAACTTCTGAATCCTCCAGTAAGCACCATTGGGGCCATTATCCGCAAGTGGAAACAACATCACTCCATC
>JANDJT010000092.1:11218488-11231710 GCA_024331685.1 Stegophilus panzeri | reverse complement strand
CTATGTGTTACCTCATATTTATATCCCTGTGAAACAGGAAGTCATGGTTGAACAATTTCCTGTTCCTAGTCACCCAGCTGTACTAAAAAAAGTAAAATATCAATGGGAATATACTTCAAATATATTTTTCTCATACGAATTCATAGGGGTGCCAATAATTGTTGCACACCTATATTTAACAATTTTTTTTTTCAATGTTCTGTTTGCATTTGTTTGATATATTTGAGAGGAGAGTATTTTTGTGAATTTTTTAAAAAAAAGCTCAATAGGTTAAACAATAAATACAAATTTTCACAGCCTTCTTTGCTCATATTTACCAAGTGTGCCAATATTAGTGGAGAGCACTGTATTCTTTTTTTGTTTGATTTGTTGGTATTTGTTTGTGCTTGGTACACTAGAGTTCAGTGCTGAACTAAACTGATGTGAATGAGATAATTGGGTTCATAGAGGTTAGATATATTTGGGTATAAGGTCATTATTTTGATAGTTCTTCCCTGAGCTGGTTACACTATAATCTGTAATTTAATGTTAATTTGTTTTCACTTACATTCTTGGAATGTCTCTAAGTATTACTCTGCTGTACTATTCACCTTTATAACTGCAAACCACATTATGACTACAGGTCTGACCACTATAACAGTGTAAAACAGATTATGACTACATGATGACCTTTATTGATAGGACTATAAATACACATAGAAGAAGAATTTGTCATATACAACACAGTGAAATTCTTTTTTTCACATATCCCAGCTTGTTAGGAAGTTGGGGTCAGAGATGATGCAGTGCCCCTGGAGTAGAGAGTTAAGGGCCTTGCTCAAGAGCCCAACTGTGGCAGCTTGGTTGTGTTGGGGCTTGAACCCCCAACCTTCTGATCAGTAACCCAAAGCCACCACTGCCCTTTATGGGTTGTAATACTAATAATACTAATACTACTACTATTATTAATAATAATAATAATGAATAACACTTATTATTATTATTATTATTATTATTATTATTATTATTATTATTATTATTATCATATTTCACATGTTTTCTTTCCTAAAACCTACATTTACTCACATATTTAAAAATTATTTTTTAATTAGGTATGATTAATGATTCAAAACAGCATTGCTGTTACTTAGAAATCCATAGTCAGAGGACTGCTACAGATGTGGTTGGGAAAATATGCTGTCATTAAATATAACAGCATAGTCTGAATGTGTCAGATTGTGTAGTCTGGACTAACTATAATATAATGGTGATTTCACAACTGGTGTGCCATTTGTGTCCCACTAATATTATACTTATTAATTTATAAGAATATACATACAGTCATGTGAAAAAATAAGTGCACTCCATGGAAAGTGTTGATTTTTTTGACAAACAGTATTTGGACAAGCAAATATTTGATCCTCTTTGAAACAGTGCCTATTATTAAAGATTATACACTATCAAATTACACATAAAGTTGACATTTTGTAGTAATTTTCACAATTTAAAAAACAAAACAAAACAAAAAAAAAAACAGTTCAGTCACATGGAAAAAGTAAGTACACCCCTACATTTATCATACCTTCAAATCTATAAAATTAGAATCAGGTGTTGAAGATTGGGTGCCAGTGATCAGAACCTGCTTAGAGAGTGCAGGTGGAACCTATTTTATTTATACCTCTCTCATATCTAGTGTCTGGTGTTCCCTTTACTATTGAGGTATGTGGTGTCATCATGCCAAGACCTAAAGAGTTCTGTAAGGCCTTCAGAAAAAAAGGTTGTGGATGCCTATGAGTCTGGCAAGAGATTAAAAAGATCTCCAAATTATTTGAAATACATCATTCCACTCTAAGGAAAATATCCTACAAGTAGTGCAGATTTCAAATGACTGCCAATTTGTCCAGGGCTGGACAACTCCCAGCAAATTCAGACCAAGAGCAGACCGTCTGATGCAAAAAGAAGTCTCCAAGAACCAAAAAATTTCATCAAAGGACCTGCTAGTAAGTCTTGCAACTGTTGGTGTCAAAGTGCATGTTTCTACAATCAGAAAGAGATTGCACAAATTTGACCTGCATAGAAGCATGCCAGGAAAAAGCCTTTGGTGTCTAAAAAGAACATTAGAGCAAAACTACAGTTTGCCAATGAGCATATAGGCAAAGATCAGGCCTTTTGGAATCATATGTTCTGGACAGAGACGAACCAAAGATAGAGTTGTTTGGCCAAAGCACTTCATACCAACTGTGAAGCACAGTAGTGGAAATGTTACAGTTTAGGGTTGCGTTACTGCCTCAGAGACTGGACAGCTTGCATTCATTTATTCAACTAATAATTCTGCATCATATCAAAGATTGTTTGAAGATAATGTGAGACCATCTGTCCGAAAGTTTAAGTTGAACTTTAAGTGGACCTTTCAACAGGTTCATGATCCCATTAAGCACACTAGCAAATCCACCAAGGAATGGATCAAAAAGAAGAAATGTAGGGTTATGGAATGGCCTGGTCAAAGCCCAGATTTTAATCCCACTGAAATGTTGTGGGGCATTTTAAATGGGCAGTACATGCAAGAAAACCCTCAAACCTCTTGCAACTGAAAGAATATTGCATTGAGTAATGTTAAAAACTTCTAGCAAGCTGATGTCAGGGACTGGTGATCAATTATGCAAAACACCTACAAGAAGTTATTTCTGCTAAAGGGGGTAATACTAGCTTCTGAGGCCAAGGGTGTACTTACTTTTTTATCTATTGATATTTATGTTGAATAAATGATTGAGAGAGCCAATTTTCCTTGTGGTTTTGTTCAAGTATATCAACTTCATTAATAGGCACTGTTTCAAACATGATCAAATGTTTGCTTGTCCAAATATGTCAAAAAAGCCAACAATTCCCATGGGGTGTACTTATTTTTTCACATGACTGTATTTTTTTGGCCTGTCCTAGCCCTCTATAACATACATAATAACAAACATAATCATTAAAATACGTCAAAAATTATTTTATATATTTTTTTATATTAATGTGTGAATCCATTTAAGAGCTCATTCTTGAAACATCAGTTTCCATTGGCCATTCATTATAAATTATGAAAAATTTACATTTTACTCGCGTCCGAATCACCCAACCCTGTTACCTACTGGAGGACTTCAACACCACTATTCACCACAGAAGCCTATCAGTTGGTATTCACGTTGTTAGTTCACAGATCGTTCTCTGAACTCTCTAGACTAACAGAGTTGGAAGAACATTACTCACAAGCCTTGTTTAAGGCTTTTGGAGGCCTTCTGTCACTAATACTGTCATACCATACCATGTACTCCTGTGCTCTGTGCCCCTTCACCTGGAGCAGTGAACTCAGTCACACACACACACACACACACACACACACACACACACACACACACCAAAGACCTCTCCATCATAGCAAGCAGTCCCCACGGGGAACATGAATTATAAAGCACACACATTTTCTCATTTTTCACTGTCCACAAAGCAATGCTCCATGTGTCTCGCAAATTACATTCAGATGCCTCAGGTACCAAGCAAAGTCTCAATGCAGACCACCTATGCGTACTAAACCATACATTGTGGGTACTAAACATGGTTCTGCATGATCATAAGTGCCAATGTGGGGTGTAGCTGTTCACACAAAACCCATCTGACACACAGTGGATATTCAGATTAGCCGTTTATATCTAAAGTATATTGTAGTTGCACTTCATTAGTATAATTAAATATTATTTTTGAGGTATTTATACTTGAGTGTTAGTGAAGTTGAATACTTGTACTCTTACTTAATTACATTTCCAAGAAAAAGAAAATCCTTTTTACTTCATACCTTTTCATTTAGACATTCAAAGTACTTTCTTCTTCTCTAATCCAGCCAAAGACTTTCATGCTACATATCAATAGAAGGAAGCTCTTGCACCTTTTATTTACCTTTCAGTTTAAAGCACTGAATTACATTCATCAATGTAGAAAAAAAAAAACATTATGAATCGTGAGAATTTTCCACCTCCAGTGACCGTTTCATGCTTAACAGTGTACTTCATGCTTTAGCTTTCTGATGGATAAGGCACTGCAGTGTCGAACTTGATGATGAGCACCCCTGGTGCTGCCTGAATAATATGTTGGAATATGCTGAAGTAAGCAAAATCTTGTATAAAATGAGTTTCTTTTGCCTCCATAGAAGGAATGAGCTCAATCTAATTAAAAAAAAGCATGTTGAGGTAAGTTTAGCTAATTTGCTAATATTAACCAACTATATATAACTGTTAGCCTGTTTTCTTTACTAATGCCAGGTTAGATTAGAATTGATTCCAAATTTTAGTTAATATTTTGTAAATATTGTTTATTTGCAGTATATTTCACTTCTGATTATTTCATTAGCAAACTCCGTAGCATTAGTCATGCATATGATGAGCACATTTACAGAGATTGAATAATGTTTACAGGAAAAATGGTGTAGTTTTAGATAAGTAATAAAAGTTAATAATTACTGTCATGATGACTGTCACACAATCTTTACTTTTTGACTAATAACTTAGTGATGGTGGCTTGGTTGTTAGCACGTTTGCCTTGCACCGCCGGGGCGGGGATTCGAATCTCACCTGCACTCCATGTGCATGGAGTTTGGATGTTATACCCATGCTTCAGGGGTTTCCTCTGGGTACTCTGGTTTCCTCACCAGTCCAAGGACATGTGCTGTGGGTGATTGGCATTTCCAAATTGTCCATAATGTGTGAATATGTCCCGAGTTCCCTGGGATAGGCTCCAGCCTCCACCATGATCCTGTGTAGGATAAGCACTATGGAAAACAGATGGATGGACTTTTTGACTTTCACTTGAATACATTTTTGGCTGGATAGTTTTTAACCAAGTAAGAGTTTGATACGGCAATACTCTCTATAATTCTATAATTTCCCTTTCAACCCCTGCTGTTACCAGGTTTGCAACATATGCAAAAATCTACAGTTTGGTTCTATTTTTATTGTACTCCAATGATAATCGTATAGTAATACGTTTTGCTTCTAAATGACGCTACACTGTCAGAGCCTGCAGCAGAGCTGTAGAGACAATTTCCTTATTGTCCGATTTATACTTCTGCCAAAATTAACATGTTAACAACACAAGAAGTACATGAGATCATCTTGGTCCTATTATCCATGATTTCTCCTGGAGAAAGTTAATTTAATGAGCATTATCAGCAGCTAATGGGAATTATAATGAGTCAGATGAAGAAGATTATCTCTGCATAATTAGCAGTATCTGTCAGCCTCAATTAAAAATGATGGGAATTAGGAGGCGGCTCAGGGTCTTACAGCTGAGACAGGCGGCGTTTGGCTCTGCAGCTTTACATGTTATATTGAAATGGATTGTGGAGTCATGAAATGCCAGAGAATAGGTTGAGCACAAATGTGTGTAAGGATGCGGCATATGTAGAGGAATGTTAGGGAAATGTAAGAGAGAGAGAGAGAGAGAGAGAAAGAGAGAGTGAGCGAGAGAGAGAGAGAGTGTGCTCTGGTCCGATGTGGCATCCACAAGGTATCTACATAGAATAATAACTTTAAAATTCTTACCCTGCCTCGCCATTCTGCCTTCTTTGGAGTATTGTGCTTTCATTGCATCTTCCTGCACCCAATTCTCCATCTTGAATGCTTTGTTTTTTGTTTGTTATTGAACAGTAGTATTAAATGAGTTACATATACTATTAATTTGCATCTTATGTAAATGTTGCTATGCAGAATGATCAAGCAAGATACTGAAATCTCTTCAATTACCATTGTGTAAGCCTTACAATTTCACAAGTTTAGATTTAGTGCATTAAACTAGTAGACACTGCTGTTATTTATAATTCATGGCTATGTTGTGGTTGCCCAAGAGGGTTTCTGCCACTGCTCAGTAAACATGCTTAAGCCTTAAGCCTTTCATTGCTTTAGGTTATTGATCAGCTCAATTCATATTTACAAACAAATATGTGCTTTCTCCTACTCCACTTCTCCTTGACATGCTTGAGGACAGACTTGCAGTGATGCTGAGAGCATAACTGTCTCGAGAATGGAAATCATTCACTAGGAATGATGTAGTAGCATGACACTGAAAACATCTGAGTTTCTGGTGGTGCATTTGTAATATTTGGTGAATCCTGTTTGAATATTTAATTTCAGGGTCTTTTATACTGACTTTTTTTAAATAGAGGAGTTCAGTGAACTTAAATAGTAGATAAAAAAATGTAGCGATGAGACATGCCTATATAATAGTGGTATTCAGTAATATTACATAATCTATGTTTACATGCAGCCTTTTGATTATCTTTTAATAATCTGACTGATGCAATAGGAATGAAAAACATCGATGTATACAGAAAGTAACCTGACTGAAACCAATCTGAATGAAATTCTTATAATAATCTGTTTTTAATAATCTGTTAAATAGAAGAATAATAGCCATGTCAACCTACTTTCACTATAAGAATATGCACATATGTTGTTAGCATATGCATTTGGGTTACGATGTACTCTTTGTTCAATAAAGGAAAACAGTTCATGTTACAGATTGTAATCTATTTATTCAAGTTGGATGGGCATCAACCTAATATTTTTAAGTAATTGACCTCAGCTGTTGGCTCAGCATTTGATAAATAACCAGAGATCCTGAATGAATTTATTTGGATTGTCAAAATATACACTGTTGCTATACACTGAATACATTTGGGTTTGGGATCAAAAGACAGTCCTTCCAGGATTCTGCGATTCTGCAGAATTTAAGGCAAAATCAAGGAAACTCGACAATATTTGCAGGAGGTTGCAATTTTTCAAAATGACCACAGATTTTCCGCAGATTTGGGCCAGGATGTGTCACATGACATCATCACAACGTGCCATATGACGTCATCACAACGCTCATTCAGCCAAAGACTTATGTGCATGCATTTGATTCATGTGAGTCAGTCATAAGTACAGCTGAAAAGTCTCTTTCACCAACAAACATCACTGCGAAAGACCGTGCAAAACAATTTTGTGCAATTACGATTTTGCCAATTCAAGTAGTTTTCTGCAAAAAAGCACAAGTTGCATGGCAAATTTTGAAAAAAGCCGCAGCAAAAGCAAGCATTTTTGGACGCAAAAGTCACAGAAAACTCCACACTATCCTGTATGAACAGAAAAGATGAATATGAGATGATAGATCATAATTTCAGCCTTCATTTCCTGATATTTACATCTAGATGTGTTAAACAACTTAGAATATGGCATGTTTAGTGGCAGACCACCCAATTTTTAGGTGAACAAACTTACAGGAACAGATAGTCCTAAAGTAAATTAAAGTTAAAAAAAATATATATATTTGGTTGCATATCCCTTGCTTGCAATAACTGCATCAAGCCAGCAACCCACTGACATCACCAAACTGTTACATTCTTCTTTTGTGATGCTTTTCAAGGCTTTTATTGCAGTTTCTTTCAGTTGTTTATTTCAGAGGGTTTCTCCCTTCAGTCTCCTCTTCAGGAGGTGAAATGCTGCTCGGTTGCGTTTAGGTCTGGTGATTGACTTGACCAGTCTAAAACCTTCCACTTTTCTTCCCGATGAAGTCCTTTGTTGGGTTGTCAGTGTGTTTTGTGTCATTATCTTGTTGCATGATAAAGTTCCTCCCAATTGGATTGGTTGCATTTCTCTGTAAATTGGTAGATAGAATGTTTCTATAGACTTCCAAATTCATTCTGCTGCTACCATCATCATAAAGATTAGTGAGCCTGTTTCAGTAGCAGCCATGCAAGCCCAAGCCATGGCACTACCTCCACCATGCTTGACCAATGAGCTTGTATATTTTGAATCATGAGTAGATCCATTCTTTCTCCACACTTTGGTAGAGGTTAATCTTTTGTGGCTCATCTCTGTATTTCTTTGTGAATTCCACTTCTTACTACTGATCAGTGGTTTGTATCTTATGGTATGGCTGCTATATTTCTGCTCTCGAAGTCTTGTTCGAATGGTGGATTGTGATACCTTCATCCCTGCCCTGTGAAGGTTGTTGGTTATGTCACTGTCTGCTGTTTTAGGGTTTTTCTTCAAAGCTCTCACAACGTTTCTGTCATCAACTGCTGTTATTTTCCTTGGTAAACCTGTTCCATATCTGGTTGTTAGTTCAGTGGTTTCTGCATCAAAATGGCTTGCTTTTCTCTCATAGACAGCTCTCTGGTTTTCATGATGGTTTATCCTTTTTTACCAACAAATGCAGTCTTCACAGGCGATCCTCAGGGCTCCAAGAGTAGACATTCAAAGCTATTAAACAATAGATCTAACAGGGCACACCTGGACAAAAGGGAACACCTGTCAGTCACATGTTCAAATATTTTTCATCACTTGAAAAATGATTGAGTTCAAACAAAAGCTGCCATGTTCTAAGCTGTTTAACAAATAATATCAGGAAATGAAAGCTGAAATTCTGATCTACCGTCTCGTATTCTTTTGATCTCAAACCCAAATGTCTTCAACATATAGCAAAAACAAAATAATTGGCCTTGCCATTCCAATACTTTCAAAATGGACCGTAATCACTGCCATCGTGTAAGAAAGGATATGATTCATCCTCAGACATCTCTCATCATTCTTGAACAAGCTGCAAGTTGCAATTAAGTGTGAACCCACAGTCATGAACAAAGCGTATGTAGAGTGAGAAAAGAGTGTCCAGAGTGTGAATATACTCCCAGATAGTGTTACATGAAGCCTCTTTCTTTATGTGATGACTGGATGATCAGTTGCTCAAAGCCATAATCAGAGGTGTGTGAAGTCAGATTTTCAGTATTAAACAAAGACCCTTAGTTGTGACCTCTTCAGTTGATCAAATTCTGCCTTTCTAACCCTGCACACAATACTACAATGTGAACAAATCCCATTTCTGTTGCATGTGCAATTACATCTGCAAGTCTTTTTGAATTATTTTACAACCACAGTTTTGTAGTCTTTTGTAGTCTCTGAGTTTGTCTGCTAGTCACGAGGTGCAAAAAAGGCAGCCTTTTTGAGAATCGATTTTACTTGCAAGGTTGGCCTAATGCAAAGCCATTTCTCTATATGTGTGTGTGTGTGTGTGTGTGTGTGTGTGTGTGTGCGTGTTTTCTAGAAAGGATATCTGGATTACCAAGGCCTGAACCTGAAATGTAAAAGGACAGAGCAGTCAATATTCACTGATTAATGATAATGGCATGCAAGCCAGGGGGATAATCTTTTAAAGCTCTTTTTATCTTAAGACCAATTGACTCCAATGGTTGAGGACAGAAATCACAAAATCCCAAAGTAAATCCTGAGAGTGTGAGAATTGTCTGTGCCTTGATATTTAACCCTTAAATACGTCAGTATTTCTCAAGCGTGACTCTGGATATCCTGGGATAGTGATCCTGACCAGGATAATGAGGTTACTAAAGATGAATGAATGAAGGAATGTTTGATTGAGCTTATAAATGCTAATTTAACTAGTTGTTTTTGATGTATTTTTCCTCTGTTTTCAGAAATATATTTAGTTTATGAGGCTAATTTAGATGTTATTGAATTGCTTATTTGCAGCTCAACATTCTGTGGTTATAAACTAACCCTTGAGATTTTCTATGCACCCCACACATACCCTGGAAAGAGTTTGTTCTTTTGGGCATTGTATCTCTGATCATCAGATCCTCATTGACTATGATGAAAAGGAAATCATAGGTTTTTCTCGGTCTTGCAGATCTATGACTATGTCTTTGGAGTTGAAGTGACCATGGTTAATTTATGCATAGTCATGGATGTAAATATTCTCCTCTGCAGACATTTTTGAGTGTGAAACAACATTGGGTATGGACTGAAAATTGTAGGAAGGAGCCATTGTAGGCAAATCTTTCCCTAGCCAATATATGGGGGTTCGTGGCCTTGGCCCATGCTCCTGGGCGTCTGGAGTCAGCAATGGGATATGTCTCTCTCCATAATCCCTGTGCCTCATAGCCAGACTGTGGGATTGGGGCACAGCAGGCTGGATCAGTAGGGCTTGAAGGTAGAGCTGCAGTGCTGTTGCTCATGTGAGTATTGTTTGGTGATCTACGATGTCAACAAAGATGGGAGAGGGTGTGCAGAGATCAGTGGTGACTTTGCCCAGTTCTGATAAACTGGGAAGAGTCAATGCTGTCTTTTCAGTTCCACTGGATTGTCTTTTAGGAAGGAGGGCTTGAGATCAAAACAAAACAAAATATTCAGATTTGTAATTGCTATTACATGAATAAGCAAATGCAGTTTTGATTAAACAGAATCAGATTTTACAGCATTTGGCAGACACCCTTATCCAGAGCAACTTACATATATCTCATTTATACAACTGAGCAGTTGAGGGTTAAGGGCCCAACAGTGGCAGTGATAGAATTTGAACTCATTACCTTTCGATCAGAAGTCCAATAGCTTAACCACTGAGCTACCACTTCCAGATTTAAATGTCAGTGCTGTCTCCAGGCAGCACATGTATGATTAGCAGGATTATTATGAAGCATTTAACCGTTCAATGCTAACTGACCTTTTAATGATTGTGTGTTTGCTGTCATTTAAGCACCATGCAATTAGGCCTACAAATGAGAATATATACTTTTGTAGACCTATATTTAATATTTCAAGCTGTTGCAGGGACACAACCCAGATGAATGGAATCTATAACACATGGAGACATTGGAAGTGCCTTTATTGACAGGCTTAACATAAATATTATTCACTTTAACAAATTTATAATAAAAATATTTCTCATGACCACAATAGAAGTAAATACATTTAACTCACGTGATGTGAAATCCTTCCATACAATTTTCTGTCATGATTCAGCCACTGCACGCTTACAGTATGTGTAAAAATATATATATATATATATATAATTGAAATTGTGAGATTTAAATTTTATTATCCTTTGTAGGGAACTAGCCCGTGAGGGGCGGAGCACAGACACACAGGAGGCCGTTTGTCAGGTGATAAAGGAAGTGTGCTTTTATTTTCTTTGTTTTTTGTTTTAGGGGTGAGGAGGTGTGTGTGTGGGTTTGCGTGCGGCTGGCGTTGCAGAGTTCTTCCGGGGGCGTGTCGGTGCTTCCCGGAAGCGTGAGGGCTTTCTCGTGCTGTCAGGCAACGCAGTGTGTGTCTGCTCAGCAAGCAGCGGCCTCGTCTGGGTCCGAGTCGTCTGTAAGAGAGAACGAAAACACACACACACACACACACACACACACACACACACACACACACAGAGAGAGAGAGAGAGAGAGAGAGATTAGAAAAATGCCAAAAGTCGAATAAATGACGAGTATTGGGGAGAAGCGACGCGCACATGTTACGAAAAATACTTCTCTCTGGATGAGCGGAAGAGTGGCCTCTTATACTCTTCCCTCGTCTGCTGGATGGTGGACTTTTTTCCGGTCGGCGCACCAATCACCGGCCGGAGGTGTGTCGGTGGCTCCGCCCTACCGTCACGTGTTTTCTGGTCGCCGTGGGTTTTGACGCGGGGTTGTGCCTTCCGTGCCTGCGCGGTAGTCGGGGAAGGAGCGATTTTAATACCTTGCGCGCCGGCTGTCGGTCCGTCGCGACACCTTGTTGTAAATAGCTAATGAAAATCCATGGAAGGACCTTTGCTAAATGTGCCCCAGGCCTCCTCACCCGAAATCAGTGTCTAGCCTCACTAATGCTCTTGTGGCTGAATGGGCAAATCTCTACAGTCATGCTCCAAAATCTAGTGTAAAGCCTTCCCAGCAGAGTGGAGGTTATTATAACAGCAAAGAGGAGGTTGAAATATGGAATGGAATATTCAAAAATCACATATTCCCACATACTCCCTCTGAAATATTGGAGTGGCAAGGCCAATTCTTTTATATTTGCTATACTCTGAAGACATATTGGTTTGAGATCAAAAGATGAATATGAGACAATAGATCAGAATTTCAGCTTTCATGTCCTGATATTTATCCAGGCTTGGGGATTAATGGATACATGTACAAATGATACACATGATACGTTACAAAACAAAGTAATCAGATTACAGGTAAATTTTGTAAAAAAAAAAAAAAAATGGGAATACTATCAGGATTACAATTTCTTTCATTTAAAACCAAAGAAATTAATCTTTTGACATAACACTGTATAGACAGCTGCTTGATTATAGTTCTGGTTCTCTCTTGCCAGTCATGACTCACAACAACCTCCTGGTGCATGTGCAAATATATTTTGTTCAAAGTTAGTTTGGTACAAATGAACACATTGTTCTCTGAAATGCTTTTGTTTGTGTGACCGTACATCCTCTTTTTCCAGGACATGTCCTCTTTTTCAGACCTTAAAAAAGCATCTAAATATGAGGAAATGTCCAGGATTCAGCTTTAGTTTCATTATGATATGCTTATGGTCTAATACCGCATCATGTGTGCACATATTTTCATTGCGTTAACCCCTCTCTGTAATTCCTGCCTTCTTGCACACCAATTGGTCTATTATAAAAGGCTTGCAGCAACTATTGGCCAAATTCTGCCTCTCAACCATTAACCTACTCTCAGCGAACATGCAAAGTTGAAGCGCTGTTGTGTACGGTGTCAAACAGTTGCTTGACAATAGCAGCAAATGACAGCTGTCCTGAGTCAAAACAATGCCCATGGCCATTTTTAATTTCACGTTATCACACTGCTTTGTATTAAATGGCCATTAAAATGTGTAAATGATGGCAGAAGGTACACTCGTGGCACCTGATATTTTATTTTATTCCATGGACATTCAGAAGAATGTAGGAAGAAATGTCAAACCTGGGCAGAGTGAAACCAATTTTATTTATATATATATTTATGTGATGCTAGTAGTGTGTCTTTTTCAGTGTATTAAAGTCTGAATTCATTGTAACACTTGTGCATGCTATTAATGTTACCTGCATTAGGAGCAGTGATATTTTATTTATTTATTTATTTTATTAAAACAAATCCAAACATAGTTTTAAGCTCTTAAATAAGCTCCAAATAAAAGTATTTTAGATCATATTGTTTTTCTCTTGACTTTATTTACATATGTGGCCTTGAAGTAATCAGATTACATTACTTTCATATTGTGGTACTTGGATTATGTTACTGATGACATTTTTTATGAAGTAATTTGTAACTGTAATGGAATATATTTTTAAAGTAACCCTCCTAACACTGTATTTATCACATATAAGAGAGAAATAGTTTGTATATATTGTAACCTTATTTTTGACAGGTCTAGGTCAAAGGTCAAAAAGATACATATTA
>JANDJT010000092.1:11193816-11215728 GCA_024331685.1 Stegophilus panzeri | reverse complement strand
TAACTACTTTGAACAAGAGAACTAGGCTGTAATAACGTGGACTATTTTACATGTAAAACATGTTGCATTACATTCGTTTTGCGTTCTAAAAACATTCGCATACGAATGATGTAAATTGGGACGAAGGGCGCTTCTCGTTAGCCATGACATTTTTAAATCAATCAGTGGGACACATGCTTGCTTCTTTTTATATTCATGTCTCAGCTGCCGTGCGATCACCGGGAAGTGCTGCTCCGGCTCTCAGCCCCTCACTGAACAGAGCAGACACAGAGAGAGGTGTGAATGCAGGGAAAACAAGACCTCGCGCTTGCTGGACAGTACTGGCGACATTTGGAAAGTTGCTAAGGTTTGTCCAAAAAGCCGCTAGATTTGTCACTAGGCGCGTTTTTTTGCAAAAAAAAAAAAAAAGTTGCTAAAGGTGTCTGAAAAGTCGCTAAGTTGGCAACACTGGTCTGCACTGACAGCCAAATAAAACGCAGGCTAAGCTCCGCCTCTCCCCAGCAAAAAGAAAATACAGAGGGAGAGGGAACGTGGGGTTTTTCATTTATGTACATTGTATTTGAAAAGCAATAAAATATACCCAAATTATGTCCTGTCTGCGCATAAAACAATTTGCGCCCCACTTCCGACCCCTCTCCCCCCCCCCCCCAAACCTGTTGAGAAGCGCTGCATTAGACTCACCACTAATGTTTCTTCCAGTCGTACTTTTTTAGATTTACCCTTATCAGCAGTGATATCTTCTTCAAAACAAGCATATAGAATTTAACGCATAACATTCTGAAATTAAATTTTACTTGACAAGACTCTGTGACATTTTATTTATATTTTTTTTGCTTCTTTTTAGGGATTTCCTTTTCTTGTTTTTTTTTTCTTCTTCTTCATTTTAGACCAGTATTTAGTATTAAAGTAAAATTTGTAATGGTCCTGTTAAATTGAATCCTTTGTTTACTGTAACGTTAGTGCTGGATTTGGCCATGGTATGGCGTCCGTGGACTACATTACCCATCAGCCCCATCAGACTATTAATGATAATGAGTCTTTATTTATCACATATACATATGAACAGTGAAATTATTTTCTTCGCATATCCCAGCATGCCAGGAAGTTGGAGTCAGAGTGCAGGGTCGGCCATGATACAGTGCCCCTGGAGCAGAGAGGGTTAAGGGCCTTGCTCAAGGGTCCAACATCAATATCAATATGTGATATTACAAATCACATGACCCTGTCACATGCCCTCCTGATTGCACTCACTTGTTTTGTGTTTCCCCTTGATTAGTTTCCCTATTTAAGTTCTTAATTTTACTTGGTTAGTTGCTAAACACTTGTGCATAACTTGTGTGCCATGTTTCCCAAGCTTTTGTTTTGTAACAGTAAAAAATAAGACCAGGTAAGCAACTAACATGGTGTGAAAAACTTTACCTTATAATGGTTAAGCTACATAATTTGTGGCTATAAATATGGCTATTTGGAGTGGTTATGTTGTGTTTATCTTTGGTGCTACTTTTGACTACTGCCATGATAGCATGCAAGTCATATTATTTAATCCAACTCAAGCCTGTTACCACAGAATTTTTTTCACCAATACCTCCTGTGACTGCAGTGTTTATACTTGTCCACAATATTTTCAACCAAACATAGTTGGTTCTATTTCTAATAATAAATTACAATCTAATAATAAACAAATTAGTAATTAAATCCAGCATAACCCCATCACCCGGATTAAGCTTTTACTGAAGAGTCTGTCCCATGTTAATGAACATGGTCATTCTTTCTCCTGAAACCGTCATACCTCCAATGCACAGCTCTTCTCTGAACAGATGAGATGCCTGTTTTGAACTTGAATCAGGGGGAATAAATGTGTACTTTTCTGTCCATTTATCTTTAAGCAGATTCAAGTCTCAAGTACAGTTTATAATATGCAATGACATTTTTACTTGCATGTTCTCCAGCAAACAGCACCACAACAATAGACACACACATGCTGTACATTATCTACATAATTGCACAGTTCAAGACAATTGCACATTATTCCACGAGTGGTGAGTGCCACAGTATTAAGATAATTGCACAGTTCCAGATTTATGTTTGGGTGTTGGATGACAGTAATGGGTTGAGTGGTTTAAAGCGGCAAGTGTGTACAGAATCACAGCAGAGTGTAAGACCTCAAAGTGCTCAGTGACAAAAATGATACATAATGCTGGAAAATGGTATGAATGAGAAGTTATATTCAGTATACAGTACATATATATGTATACTGTATGTAGTATAAGATATATAAGATATAGTATGACAGATGATCTGCTACAGAAGCTATGCTAGTTTATGTTTTGAAAACTGAAGTTGAACTATGGCTAGATATTTTCCCATACGTTTTCTCATACATTTATCGGCTCTGCTCTGTTTTTCAATCGTTTGGTTCAATTCTCTGAAATAATACTCTGCATCTGGACCGTGGTATGCAATTTGATGACCCCCCATTTAGACAGATGCTGTGACTTGTGGCAGCACTCTTAATGATTGGCTGATTATGCTAACACAGTTGGCATCAAATTTGCCAGTGGGAGAAATATAGCGTAACAAATGAACTGCCTAACATGATTTTATTGCTTGTTTTTTTCCCCACAATTTGGGAAAACATTGCAAAAACAGGCCAAATGGCAGTTAAAATCTGATACCTTGACATACAGCCTAAATAAATAAAGAGTGTCAACCCTATCTGGATCTGTGATAATCAAATGTGAATCATGATTTCCATCACATCCTTTCAAAGAGATGGCATTTCATTCATATTTTATTAGCTCAGGGTTACAATTAAAAACTAAACAGTTTGCAAATGGTCTGAGTTATGTACAACAGATGCCAAGGCAATCAAACATCTAACAAAATGCTAATTGGGTGTTATTAATTCCAGACCTGGCTCATGATGTAATTATCCCATTACTTCATTACTTTGGTAGAGAGCCTCTCTCTGTTCATTGTGCGTTGTGAGTTTATATCCCCTGCAATGTAAGCTTATATCACATTGTGAGTTTATATCTCTTAGCTAGTTTATCATCCTTTCTTATGTATTCATGGATGTTCTCTGTGGATTACGATACAGCCTCCAAGCTCCAGTTTACTTTTTGATATACCAATGGGAGTAGCACCAACATTGAGGGTTAAAGGTTGCAAAATGTTCATTATTAATATCACACCATAGCTGCAGCATTGTCATAAAACAGGCAGTGGTTCCACAGCTCAGTCGGGGTCCAGAAACTGTGAATATGGGTGTAAAGATTAATTGAAGCGCACCATCCCTGGGTCTGTCACCTTTTATTAAGGAATTGGGTCCATCTGTCTAGAGCTACTCTGGGACTTCAATGTCCAAATACTACAATCCAGTGTGTGTTGTTCACATGATTTTCTATTAGCATATGAAAGGTGTATAGCTTTTCAACCCCTGTCATGGTTACAAGTCTTTTCTACAGTGTGGTCTTTGTGTCCACATGGTCATGTGAAACGAATCAATACCGGTTATTGAATGCTCACCTCCTCATCCTTGAAGTGAGCATTAAAATCAATGCACACAAATGAAATTAAGCTTCTAAACCTTGTGAAGATAAAGGAAATGGAAATGATAGTCTTGTGATAATTAATGCACTGGAAAAGCTCATTTTTATCCTGCTATTCTATAGGGCACTTAATATAACAACAATAAAAGAATACCATCTTTTGACAGGCTGTTACATAAACTTATACCACAGTTAATTTTCAAATCTGAAAGGTCAGGGTGTTGATTAATTTTCTATAACGGCAGCTCTAACAATAGTATCAACTGTAATTCAAATGATAGGTTTATATAAATGAACTCATTATAATATGCTATCATGTTACTATTTCATAGTAACAGCTCTGTCACAGGGCTAATAATAAAGTGAATAAAAATGTTATTTAAGAAAGATTTATTTAAAAGTGATTTAAAGTTTAAAGGGTTTTTAATTTAACATTTATGGAACGTATGCCAGTGTCACTACTTTGTATTGGTCAGTAAGGTTTCCACCATGGGAAACCTTTCATCTGACTTCCACCTGAAATCCTCAGGAAAGAGGACTTTGCTCTTTGTCTTTTCTCAGTAAAATGGCAAGTGCAATTTTTGACTTCAACAAAATGGGCTGTTTTTGACAAAACAAACAGAGGCCGGTGAGGGATCGACTGTTTATAGCTCGTATAACATAAATGATAATAAGAACTTACTTGTCTTGTGGATATTCCACAACATTCCATCCATCCATCAATTTTCCGTACTGCTTATCCTACATGGGGTTGCGGGGGAGCCTGGAGCCTATCCCAGGTAACTCTTTGGACTGGGAGAGGAAACCAGAGTACCTGGAGGAAACCCTCGAAGCACAGGAGAAAATCCATGTGCATTGTGCATCCCCCAATCCCGAAGATGCCAGCAAACATGCTAACCGCTAAGCCACTGTGACCACCACCCCCCCACCCAACCTACATTCCACAACATTTAAATATAAGTTTAAATGATTAAAAAAAAACATGATGTGATGTTTAATAATGACTTTAATAGTAATGACCTTATAAACTAAGGAAACTTTATTCACATCCACTTAAAAGTCTACTCTGTGCTGGGGAGAAGGATAGTGCCTAGTCCCTTTTACCATGTAGAACCTGTCTTATTAAGCCTGTACAGATGGGTCATACTATTTAATTCATAAGGGAGCACATACTTTGATCTTGTGAGGTGTGTTTAGTATTCAGCTCCAGTCATGAAAGACCATTGAGCCTCCACAGCGCACAGCCCTAAATGTTGAAAACTCCAGTACCTTGACTCTCAGTTCAGATGGGATGTTGCTTCGACTTTAATACCAAATGTTAGCCACTAGTGCTTTCGGTTAATTCATGAGCCATGGTGTGGAATAGCTTCACATATTTGTTGTTAAATTGATTTCTTTCCACAAGATTTGTAACAAATCTTAATAAAATAAAAATTGCAATTGCTAACAGCATTACTGATTATTTATACTTTATGTTGATATATTGCTCTATCTGTATTAACCTATCAGATAATCCTTCAGATAACCCTTTATTATGGTGGCCAAGAACTGCAAAACAAAATAACAAATCCAAAAACAAATGAACAAATCAGACAACAAAATAACAAATACAAAACAAATGAACAAATCAGACAACCAAATAACAAATCTGAAAACAAAATAACAAATACAAAAAGAAATTAACAAATCTGTAATATTATTATGTAAATCATACGTAATATTTTTTCTTAAATATAACCAACCATACATTCCATTTACAGCAGCCTGCTGTACTTCCTGTACATCTTGATTGACAGATGTCTCGTCCAATCAGCGGTAAATATTCCATTTGCAAACTATACCTACCTTTTCCGTTTTGTCTGACTTGCAATTTTGTTGTCAGATTTGTTCATTAGGATTCCTCTGTCAGGAGGAAACCTATTGTTATTGTCAGTATTCTTCTTCTTCTTCTTCTTCTTCTTCTTCTCCTAATCTCCCTAAAGTGTCCAATAACTCAAGATCTGAATAGTAAAAAGTTTTGAAATTTGGCAAATTGATACTACAGGCCACAAGTAACTCCCACACCACAAATGGCCCACATGATCCCATAGGTGGCGCTACAGGCCACCCCCCAAATCGTATGTGATTTTCCCTCTGCCCAATAAGTCCAGAATGTCTGAAAATTGGTATAAATGCCTTGTTTTTCATGGGGAACAAAAAAAGCCATTGGGACCTATAAAAAAAATCTTCTCCTCATGTACCGTAGATCCAATTGACTTGAACTGTGGTACATATGTGTTTGATACATGTCTTTCTATAGGTTGATAAGCAATAAAATATCAAACAAAAATTGGCCGAACTATTTACATATTGGTGAATTGACAACTGTTGCACATATTTCTTGTGTCCAGAAATCAATTGAACATTAACCTATTGACTTTACAGTATGTTACCATGCGTGATGGCAACGTCATATGTCCAAAAACAAGGACATTAAAGAGAATAATAGTATCTGTTATATTATGTTTAACGATATCTTTATCATCCGCTAGATGGTGCTGTTTGTCTTGGATCGAGCCAAAGTACACTTTTAGTGCATATAGCTTAAAAGATTGCATTGTAAACTGAATTGTATTTACTGACTAATCTATGTTAAATAAGCATTTTTTTTTTTGTATTTCATTTCAGTTCCACAAGAAATGTAAGAGAAAATTGTCAAGAGAAATTACTTTTCTATTAAAGAAACTTTACTTTTCACCTGAGTGGTCATTCAAGCCTCTCTACAAGCTGAAATGTATTTAGCTTTTTGTATATGTTCACTCAGAAACATGTAAGCAGAGGACAGAAAACTACAAAATGAACTTAAAATCTGCCATTGAGCCAAATGCATTGAAATGTTGTATCTGTGGGATACATTTCTCTACCATGTCAATTTTGAAATGGTCTGCAATCTTGAGGAGGAATCAGTCATTGCTGCTTGCAGCTATATTTTTTTTTTGGATTTGTTATTTTGTTTGGCACTTTTCGGCCACCGTACTTTATGTTCCAGTAAAGTGCCCTATATTAAGATTACTGAACACAGTCAAAATATGTCTCAGGTGGGATGGAATCGTAAGTGTATCATAAGTGGTCAGTCGAGACCAGTAGCCATTCAGTCTTATGTCTATAGAGAGGGTGCCAAATCTGCAAAAAGCAAAACATCACTTCCAAAAGGAGGACTGGCATTATTAGCCTGAGATCAAATGAAGCTGGCAGACAGCATTTCAGGATTTAAACCAGAGAAATATGCTCAGATTGGCCAGTGATGGCTTTTCATGTGTTATCCATGGCAAACTGTATGGCATTTTATGCAGCTTTTGCTCAGCTAAACACATTCTTGTGCTTTTATTCATCTATCAACAAATGAATAGGAGCTCTTATCTGAAGAGAGGAAAGTAAAAAATAGTAGAAGTAAAACATGAGTTGCGGACACTATTTTAGTTGCTGTGTAACGATGTGCTTACAGCTCTCATACATACAGCCAGGGAGGACATTAGAGATTTATGAATGGGGGCTAAGCCTCTTTTAGGGGGGTCTGGGCATACTCCCCCCAGCATTTGTGTTGCATAGTTTTGTTGCATTGTTGTGTCAATGATCTGGGAGTATTTCCCTTTAAGACCAGAAGGGGAGCGTGATTGCGTCATTCTGCACTCTCGCTGCCTGTGTGTGAGCAGCCGAACTGTAATCGTGATGATGCTCAGCATAATTAATAAAACCAATGTAAAATGTTTAAACAGTAAACTGTGTTGTGTGTGGATCATTCACTGAACAACAGGATGGCTTGATTAAAGTGTAAGCTGTAAGCATGCTGGACGAAGTCAAGCTACAAGTCCGATTTTATAAGTTCGATTTCAGTCGGACTGAAGCATTTACATGACATTGTAAAAAAGTCGAATTATTGCTTCAGCTCAATTGAAATCGAACCTTTAACGCGCATGTAAACGTGCTTACTGTATGGAGGTCTGCCGACGGGAGGTCCTCACGGTAAAGCTGCTGGATTTGTGTCTGTCAAATGAAAAACGTGTGGACAAATAGGTGTGTAGCACATACAGCAGTCTCCCCCTGATCCTAGTGCCTGCCCTGAGACTGGTTCAAGATGCGATGGAATCGGACTGTTGATGGGGAAAAAAAAGAAATCAAAGAAAATATATTGGCTGATATATTGATTTGCTTCAGGGGTGCTAAAGCCCCCCTAAAATAGGCCTAGTGATGTCACTGCACACAGCATTTACACACATGCAATTCTCAAACAAGCAGCTCACACACATGCATACACAGCTCTCACAAACACATAGCTCTCACACATTACTGTACAACTCTCAATCACACACACACACACACAGCTCACATAAATTTCTCACACATATACAACCACAGTGCACAAGACTGTAATGCACTAATATCACTGTTTTTAACAGTTTTATTCATTTTGTATGAATCTGTCACATTTTTGCAGAGCGGTATCTCATTAAGCTATGGCGAATATTTTACATTTTGTATAGTCTGTAGACAATCCCCTTAAAAAAAATAATAAAATATAATGATAACATCCCTGTGCTGGAGTTTACCTTTATACGGTTTCTAAAAAAAATGTCCAACAGATAGGCGTGTCAAGCACATGTGTAACAGTTTTTTTGTGTGTGCTTTCTGACCACTTGGTGCACTCAATGGCTGAATGACTTTAAAATAACTTACTTTTCCTTAGCAATAATCCAGTGGTATGATAACATACTGTACCTATGACAATGCCGTCCAAAGGCTGAATTACATTTACATTTATTCATTTAGCAGACGCTTTTATCCAAAGCGACTTACAAAAGAGGAAATGCAAGGCTGAATATACACTAATGAACTAAACCTCCGCCAAATCCAAACCTGATACACTATTTCTAACACCAAGTCCATTGTTGTAAATGTAATATTCAGAAGTGTCAAAGTCATACAGGATGTCATACAGTAATTTTTTAAATGAAGCGGTAATAAAAACACACCATCGCTTTGTTAAGTAAACAGTTTCACTGTCACACATACGTTTATACAGTAATGAGTAGAAATCACTGAGAGTGGAAAGAAGGAGGTTGAGTATGAGAGGACACATCATGAGTATCAGACACAATAGCATATTTGGGCTTTTCAAAAGTAAATCGATTTCATGTGTAAACTTTGAACCACAGGTGACTAGGTACTGGAAATGCAATTTTGATATATGTGTCTCTGACCACCTCCAAATGTAGCTCGAGTGAATCTCACAGTGTGTCTCTGAGACTCATATGACCCTGTTTAAACTTTTAGTGCTGACCATGTGTGATTCGATCGTTCAAGGCATACAGTATGAGCCTAAGAGGCACAGGCCAGAAGACCCTGTCCATATTATTATAAAACGATCTATTAATCATTAAGTGCGTCATGTTGACATGTGTAATATTTTGCATTAGTGCAATTTGTATAATGTTATCCAGTACCTATTAGACATAGCATCACACAAAATGATCTCATTTAGCTGTGAGAAATGTTTCCTCACGTACTGTTTTCTCCAGAAATCATATTAGTTTACTTGCACAAGCATGTCTATCAGCTAATCCGTGTAGATTTATTTATTTTGCATATTACAAATCTGTTGCGTTCCATTTTCCTGCCTTGACATTTCAAGATTTAAGTCTTAACAGTGGAGATGAATTTGAATTCTGAGATTAATGAATGAAAAACAAATCTACAGTTAATGAAAGCAAGCCATGTTCCTATGTCACTTTCATTTTGGGTGAAATAGATTTTGAATGCAAGTGCCACGTTCTAAATGTTATTAATTTTATGGTAGGTCTTTGGAAGGCTGTGCCTTGCTTATTCACAAGTATACCCTCACTCGAGTGTTCCTCTTGCTTGCTTGTTTGATAAGGGTTGTGGTAATCATTTTTTGATGAAAGCTATTTTCTCTGTAATCCATCTGTCTGTATGCTAGATCTTTCTCCTTGTTTTGTGGAGTTTGGGTTGATGGGAGGCGGTCGGTGTCTCAGGCGGCGTCTAATTTGCATCTGCACAGTCATGCTCTTGCGTGAGGATATTCAACATTCCACACACCATTCAGCACAAAAAAGTTCTAGTTTATTGGACCACCACTTTCTGTATAACTTCATATTATATTCTTAAAGCAGCATTCTCTACAGTCTGAGATAGAAATAGAATTTCTATAAGGAAAAAGCTTCATATTGATATTGGAATTAGCTTGTGAGTCTGCTCAAGTGGGCACCCCTTAGATTAACCTCTGCTCCCCTCTTTGAGTATAAAAGATCTAAGGATTTCAGAAAGGTGATGGAGACAAATCATGGCAGTGACTTTACATAATCTCATAGATACACAGGGAGTGAAAAACCTTAGGCTAGCTGTGAATGTGTGATGAGTTTTGCCTAATGAATGTTTTAGATCAAATGGTCATAGTCAGGAAAAAAATATCCATAAAAGCATCATGGCATTGATTTGAACTTTTGCTGTTCTGTAGAAGGTGCAAAAGATAAATCCTCACACTTACATATAAGTATTGTATTCGTAAATATTTTAATCTAAAGTATAGTGAATATGAAACGAACTTCAAATATCATTTATATGGACACTCATAACTCAAAATCTATGACCTAGCCTCTAATCACAGCTAATTATGGACACATGATCGCAAAACTGGAAGATGATATTATCCAAAAACATGAATGGTAACTTTCCTAGTGTTCAGTGACATTTAAGCTACCAGCTTTGAACAGTTTTGTTCAGTTGTTTGTTTTGTTTTATTCCCACAAAATATAAGCTAGCTACATAACAAGTATGTTAAGTTGCTAATTACACATGGAAAAATTGTTAGTGCGCATGGAATAACTGTAACTGGTTACTTTTTCATTAATTATTTGGAAAAATACAACAACATCCATTCTCTCATGTTATAATTTCATGTATTTCTACACACTGGTTAATGTTCAAATATAATGTAATTATAAAAATGTAAGTATAGTAGTTAGCACAATTTTTAACACGCTACTTCTTCTTTAAAAAGTAAGGTTTATGAGAGAGAGAGAGAGAGAGAGAGAGAGAGATGTAAGTTGATAATATGATAGTGTTCAGTTTATCCGTTTATGCCGACATTATTAGCAAAATGACTAGATTTCCAACTCCTACTTTACTATTACAGTGTTCTATAGGACAAAAGGTTAACAGTGTATTTATAATACAGCATATTTACAAGTGAGATGTCTCAGATGTGGGTGAGAGTTTAACTGACAGTGACTCGTGTTAATTTTTATAAGACATCTACTAAATGTTAGACCCACAGGCTAAGAGGTTTTGACTCGTACATTCATCCAATAACCAACAGAAGTCCACATTTAAAAACTTGTTGCAATGTTTGTTTGAGTTTCACCAATGCCCTGTCATGTGTTCAAGAGTCAGTGTGCTGATGTACCCCATCTGCCATTCTGACACGTTTCACATTTATGAAATGCTTTACTACTAACCGCGGTTGTAAAGAGTGGTCACACATGAATATGTGATTAAAAAAAATCTACTGGCATTGTTTGAACCTTGGCAAGCTTGCATATTCATGATGGATTTTAATTAAAACAGGCCAGAAAAGGTTCCCGCTTTGTGCCAAAAAAGCTCACTAGTTCCTTGGAGTGAATCCTTGATCTTTTGGAGATTAATAGAAATCACCAAAAGACTTTTTGTGAAGGAATAGTAGGTGTTTGTAAAAAAAACCCAAAACATTCTCGCTTGGTTTAAAAGCAAAGTAAAGGAAATCATGTCAATCTTATAACCTGCAGGGGATTAAGATCAGCTAGCACCCAGAAGATTGCCAGCAGTAGACATAGGCTAATGGTGAAGATAAAAACCTAGTTAAATACAGTAGAAAATATATATATATATATATATATATATATATATATATATATAATCTCCCCATCCAATACTAACTGGATACAAGACTGTATATTGGATTGTGTATTTTATATTTGTTTTTTGAAGAGTGGATAAGGTCCAAGGGGGATACGCTGGCTTAGTGGTTAGCACGTTTGCCTCGTACTTCCGGGGCTGGGGGTTCAAATCTCACCCCTGCCCTGTGTGCGTAGAGCTTGAGTGGTCTCCCCCTGCTTTGGGGGCCTTCCTGGGTACTCTGATTTCCTCCCTAGCCCAAAGACATGTGTTGTAGGCTGATTGGCATTCCAAATTGTCTGTAGTGTGTGACAGTGTGCATGATTGTGCCCTGTGATGGGTTGGCACAACGTCCAGGGTGTCCACCACCTTGTGCCCCGAGTTCCATGGAATACTCTCCAGGCTCCCATGAACCCTGTGTAGGATAAACGGTATAGAAAATGATAGATGGATAATGATCAGTGATATTAACGACAAGATACAGTATTTAAATGGTCAGTCAACACAAAGGGGATAGTTGGTGACAAATCCTGTTTATTATCTAGACAACTAGTTTGCTTTTTTGAAAAGACAATAGGTCATATATGCTGTATTATTTTTGACAACATCCAATCTGACAAAGTAGAGGAAAGGTCTTCAGTAAAACAGATAGAGAGAGGTTTCAATCACGATGATAAAGAGTAAAGGGGATAGTGGCCAACCCTGGTTCATCCCTCTAAAGAGATATATAATATAATATGAAATATAGAGAATGCAATGAATTGGTGCTCAGACCAGCATGACCCATGAGATCAGGGTGTCATCAAACTTAATCCTGCCTGAAGTGTAAAGGAATAATCTCATTCTGACCAGTCAGTGTCTTTCTCTTTATCCAGAGAGATAACAGCTTCAGGAGGAGAGAGTGCAGAAAGGTTGATCATATTTAGTAATCATGTAATGTTAGAAAAAGAGTGAGGGCCATTAATAAAACCTCAGTGTGGGAGCATAACCTCAAATTACTTTTATAGTCTTGATGGTTCCCTGTACCTGTGTCTGGATCTATGGTGATTTTGTTTATACAGCTCTTATCCTCAAGAGGTTTAGATTAGTACTGTTAATATTATGTATTAAAAGGCCTTAATAATTTATTTTTGGCTAGAGGTAAGTTTGATAGATCGGTCTCTTATGTGAAAAATGATTTGAGACGCTTTAACTAGCGGGAAAGCAGACAACATCTGCCGCTGCTCTTTGCTCTTATATGAGTCCGTGTTTGAAGAATCAGCTCTTCATTCTTTATAAAAATTAAACTGAATTCAGCTTTTAAACTGAATCATTTTTATGAATATTAAAAGTGCAACTGACTGTAAATTGCCTATCAAGCTCTAAAATAGATTTAAATATATCTAGTTTAACATTTAGCATCGTTAGCAGTATTTCATAGTAGAGGAACACCTTCAGTTGTCAAATAAATTCAAGATGCAATTATATGAGCTGTAGAATAGTAAACATGGTTCATGGATATGAATAGTAAAGGTGATAATTGTATCAGCGCATGGTCAGAGTTTATATAATCGGATAAGCCAAACCCTTTGTTCCCTGCTTGCCTTTAATATCCCAGAACACAAATCTAACTGGAATGTTTTGATGTATTACAAGATTCATAACAAGAACTAAGGGAAAATGTATGCATTTGATATGTACTGAAGATGAAGAATGAATATATATCCTAGTGGCATGAGCACTAGGAGTGAGGTAGGAATGAGAATACATCCAATGCATCAGAGGACACACCATGCATGCACACATTCAAACATTCATTCACAACTATGGGCAATTTAGTGTAGTCAATCCACCTACTACCATGTTTTTTGAAGGTGGAAAGAAACTGAAGAACCCAGACAAAACCCACATGTACACATGGAGAACATGCCAAACTCCACATAGACAGTAACATGAGCTCAGGATCAAACCAGGGAGCTGTGTGTGACAGTGCTATATAAATATAGGTAGTACACAGGTGTCACCTTGAGATCCACTTACTAATTTGCATGCAATATATGTCTATCTACAGTATCTATGGATGTAACTAAATATGAATACATAACTCACAATGAACAGATAATGCAATCTAAACAGATACAAATACAGATACAAATAGTATGCAGCACTGCTTGATGTATTTACAGCATCCATAGTAACTGCTAAACAAAAAAACAACAAACAAACAAATCATTAAATTATTATTATTTTTTTTTTTCCATCTTCCGGTTTAGACCATACCCACTTCAGGTCCGAATAAAGAAGCAGATTTGGAAACTCTAAACAAATATAAATGCAGATAATGGCATTGTGTTAAATGCCTAATCTCTATCTATCTATCGATCTATCTGTCTGTCTGTCTGTCTATCTATCTATCTATCTATCTATTTATATAGGAGTCAGATCTATAATAGTAAATTTTATAACTATAATGATATTTAACATAGCATATGATATTTTTTTTTTATCATTCCTCTCAACCTAGATGCCTATTGGCACAATGTGTCACGATATATATCAAGGTGGTTAGTTAATAAAGCTTCATATGAATAAGTACATTCTGTGTAAAACTTCACATTTCTGACATGTATTCCAAGTAATTCAGCCAAATAGCTCAGCCATTATTTTCTTATTTGGATGAATTGCTTTGTTCTATTTGAATGCACAATTCTGCATCTGTTGAACAACAGACAACTTTTCGTTTGACTCAAAGAAAGTATCCTCATAGTATGCTGAGAAAAAAAAGAGAAGAAAATGTCTTCTGTGATATCTGTTCACTTCTAGTTATCGCAAAACTTTTATCAAAAGTTTATTCTCGGCATTATACAAATAAAAAGGGAATTGAATGCTGTTATAATGTTACTGCCAATAAATTCAGGACACTTCATCTAAGCAGCCATAATTATCAATTTCAAAATGTAAGGAAGAATATCATTGAATTCCTTCTATCTAGTAGATTATT
Source organism: Stegophilus panzeri (assembly GCA_024331685.1). Lineage (NCBI taxonomy): Eukaryota > Metazoa > Chordata > Actinopteri > Siluriformes > Trichomycteridae > Stegophilus > Stegophilus panzeri. The sequence continues at coordinate 11,201,271 of JANDJT010000092.1, read as the reverse complement.
GTATACCTATACATTACAACAGCTTGAATGCAGTTATGGTATGCACACAAAACATTACAAGTACTCAAACCACTTAGTCTTGATGAACAACTGTCCCCTCTCGTCACCATTGGGATCCCTCGATCACTTTGGCGCTTAAACAGAATCTCATACACACACTAACCTGCATGAAAAGTCCTGCGGTCTCAGTGTGTGTCTCTGGCCTCACAGTAGAGCTCCGGTCTTGGTGTAAAGCACTGCTGTGCTTGAAGACCCAGGGCTCATTTCACACCTCTGCGTGCTGTGGAGAGTCTAGTTTACTCCGCCTGTCTTGTCATGGCTGTATCCCCATGTTATGGGCTTGTTACGCCTTCAGAATGGTTTGTGTTGCTAAAGCTCCTCTCTGGAATAGCATTTTCTGCCCATTTCTTCACCTGCTGGGTAACTGTTTGGTAATCCAATTTATACAACAGTGCACACATTTCTGTCATGTTGCATGTATTTATAGCAATTGGAAAATAAGAGGGAGGATGTTTTAATATTGCTTGCTTATGAAAAGATTGTAAGTGAATGCTAAAAATTGAAAGAGTAAATCTAAAAATGTCAGCTATGACATGCTAAAATGATGTCATAGCTGACATCATTGAGTTTCTTCAACTCAATACACCAGTCAATCACGGCAGTGTTTTAAAACTACATTCTATAAAGAATATAGTATTGTTTTCAGAGTTCTGTTAAGTTTAAAGGGTTAGTTAAGGGTTAAGGGTTAGTAACAAAGGGTTAATTATATGACTGTACATGCTCATTTCATGATAAACATGAGTTTACGGTTTGTGTCCGCAGTGAATTTAATTATCTTTGTCCTATGGAATGTCACTGCCATTAAATTGTCTAATATGATGAGCCATGCTCCGCTTGTGAATGAAAACTAGATAAAAGCTCATCATGCAATTTCACAAAATAATGATCCTCTACCTGGTAGTGAAAGGAAAGGAAATCCTTTATGTGTGAATTGATGAAACTGAGAATAACAGTATGGTAATTGCTTCTGGATAATAGCAGTGTTCAATTATGTGTGATAAACCTCTTCAAGCAGTGTTAACCTCAGACACCTTAACTAGCAAATAATCAGAGAAAATATATACCAAGATTTTTACCCCTGTTAATATTACAGAGACACAGGTGCTCTAAGTACAAGGTCGGTCTAATAAAATGACCATATTATTCCAGCACAAACTCAGCCTCTTAATAATTGATGATCATTAGTGGAGGGACAATAGTGGGGGATATATAAGGAGCTCATCTTTATTCATCTAAATGGAGGTCATTCTCCCTAGGTGTCTTTCTCTCTCTCTCTCTCTCTCTCTCTCTCTCTCTCTCTCTCTCTCTCTAGATTATAAATTGCTCTGAGGAGGCTCCTTTCACTTCAATACTCTCTTTCCCACACAATGCGCAGGCTCCATCTGAGAAGTTGAATGAATTTAAATGGGATAAATCATAAATCTGATTAGTGGAATATTCCCTATGATGGAGAAATGATTTGATCAAGATGAATTGGAAATGAGGAGGAGATACATTTGACACTTTATCCAAGTCATGGATTCACTCAATCTTTTACTCTATGTTTGAAAAGTTGGAGATTAATTTTTGCTGGACTTTATCTCCTGTAAATGTTCACATTTCCAGTTTGACAAACGCTTCAAAATTTAACTCAAAATTTCACTTACATAGCAACCAAATAATATTTGGCATGTCTGCTTTTACAGAGTTGTCACATCATACAAACACATTTCTACAAGGATTGACCCTACCAAATCAAATATTTTTTTTACATACACAAAGTTTGAAATGTGTGAATCTGCATGCTTGACACACAAAACCTAAAGGCTTAACCCATTAGGCATATAATAAAGCCAGTGACATAAATGGCATCTCTATGTTTATAATGTCCAATTACCTCCTGTTGCTTTGCATGCCATGGAGCACAGCATCCAAATGGCCCCCATACACATAGCTGTTTACACCGTCTCTGTCTCGCTATGATTCATTGCATCTCATCAAGATCATTAGAGCTCTAATAACCCACAGACAGCAGTGGAGAGGAAATAATAGATATACTCCAAAGAGTGCATGCTAGAATGCTTTGCAGGACTTAATGTGTTATGCTCGGCTGCAGACGGACTGACTGCTTGTGGCTCACTGTGATATTTAAATGACATCATTAAGCCCTTCAAACAGGACCACCAGCAACAATGCCATAGCCTAGGACACACATTTGAGCTGCAAGTTGCATTTCCAGCAAAATTGTCTGTGAACGGTATATTTATAATGACGTGAACAGATTCACATCATGTTATATGGCATTCATAAGTTATGATACACCATGTTATAACACATTACATGTTATAGCTATGCATTATGAATTGTTAACATGATGCATTATAAGTAGTATTCGTAACACATTATATCACCAATACAAGCTCACACTACAAAACTACAATGTTTGGGAAAAAAAAAATACATGAGTATATGCACTAAACATAATAGATTCAGAAAACTGGACATTAGTTTATATAGTACGGGCGATGTAATGTGTTATAAGCACTACTTTCAAAGCATTGTTAACAGTTTATAAATGTATTACAAGCAATGCTATAACCTGTAATGCCCTGTCACAAATTATTAAAACAAGCTGTATACTGCCTTATGCATGCATTATAGCATTATATATAACATATAACGTTATGATTGTACTCATTGGCCATTATTCATATACACTTCATAGAAAGTGTTCATACATTTGTCAGAATGTATATGACTAAACATAATGCACTCAGAATATTTGTTTGTGGTACTTTTGGTATTTGGCATATTTTGGAGTTTGGTAGTAAATCATTTCTTCTGTATTCTGTGATACTGTGTAATGTCTTATAACCACTGCTTATAATGTGTTCTGTTAAATATTTACGAAAGCATTCTAAACGTTATTATAAACCATAAGGCCTTTTAATAAGAAAATGTATAATGTTTTATAGACACATTATAACATTATGAATGTACACATAGGTCATTATACATTGTGAAGCCAGATGTCTTCATAATGTCAAAAAGTTTTGATTCATAATGTACAAAAATAGTCAACTATGTTGACTGTGTTTGTACAGTCAACATAGTCAACCGAACATCCCCCAGTAGAGCTAAATACTCGCGCACATACACACACTTGCAGCGAGTTCAACCAAGAAGAGGATAGGAGATGCTATCATGCTTAAAGCAATCTGCTATACAGTCATATATCTCAAATAGGTGTCAACTCTCATTACACTGGGATGGGCACAGGGAGGACAAGAAAACTCTCTTAGCAGACAGGACACGCTATGACATGACATCTTCACTCTCTCTCAAACAGCACCATTTGGTGGAATTGTGTTGAATTTCTCTACCTCAAATTTTATTTTATTTTTAAAAAAATTTTAAACACAGTCTATAGCTGGGCCAGGCTGAACACGATATAACCTCACACTCACCAGTTCGCTGTCTAATTTAATGGAGCTCCAAACCACAGAAATGATTTCGAGTGTTATGATCGAGACGTACCAGGGCAAGGAGGTCTAAAGTTGCAAATGGCTGTCAGCTTCCTTCTGCTGATGCAGATATCTGGGGCACTTTTACCTTTCCTTACAGGAAGCTTCTTCTTATACTTCTTATAGGAATGCTAAGCAAAGTTATTGCAAAGCTTACAAAATAGTTTGGGTAAAAAATAGGTACTTAATGTAGTCTTCATTATATTTCACCATCGTGTCATATGGTGTAGCCAACACACGAAGTGAAATAACAAGAAGGTCTTCTCTTTATTCTGAGACAAAACATGAATAATTTCCAATGCTTCAACAGACCAGCAGGAAACAATTAAGCTTTTCATATTTGATTGATAATGGAGTCAGCGAAAATGTGACACCCTGCAGGGTTTCTTTTTCACAGTGCATTGACTTAAACATGATTGTCACAGTAAAAACAGGTACAAATGACTTGCTCACATAGAGGAAGACCATTTGTTATCCCACCAGTCATTTAACAAGCAGTTATTTTTACAGTTAGATGACATCTGAGCATGACAATTTGTCTATACCTACCTTTTGTTTGGACATTTATAGCTAGCTGGCTTGTTGACACAGTTATAGCATGGTGGTGATATTATTCAAGCTAACATTAATCAGAGTTTCAGTGCTACTCCTTGTTAAAGCCTTGCAAACACTAGGAGAGATTAGCAGCAAATCGTAAAAGCAAGGCATGTTTACTTACCAGGGGGAAATGTGAGAATAATTACAATTTCAGCATGATGTTAATGATTTTTCATACTACCTCTGGCACATACTTTTACTTTTAGACAAATGTTAACTTTTTCATACAGCTCATACAAGCTAGCTAACTAATTCTAAACACTAGCTTGCTAGCTAATTAGTAATTCATGTTTAACAGACAGTGATCATCTTATTCAAGCTAGCATAAATCTGAGCAACAGTCTTACACCCTGTTAAAGCCTTGCATACATCAGTTATTGTGTACATCAGTTATCAGTTATCAGTAGGTGGCTGTGGCTCAGGTGGTAGAGCGGGTTGTCCACTAATTGTAGGGTTGGTGGTTTGATTACCAGCCCACATGACTCCACATACCAAAGTGTCCCTGGGCAAGACACCCAAATTGCTCCCGATGGCAAGTTAACGCCTTGCATGGCAGCTCTGCTACCATTGGTGTGTGAGTGTGTGTGTGAATGGGTGAATGAGAACCAGTGTAAAGCGCTTTGGAACCGCTAAGGTTAAAAAAAGCGCTATATGTGCAGACCAGACCATATCAGGGATTATAACGATCTTACAAGTAAGGCATACAGTATTTTCTCTCCTGGGAGATATACAAGAGTAATTGCTTTTTAGCATGTTGGTTTAATTAATCTTACCTCCGGCTCCATCATACATTTTACTGAGATTTAAGCACGTAAGCAAGGGCCAATTGCCCTTAGCTAAACAAATGTTGTGTAATAGCTGAACATTATGGCTTCACGAAACATACCTGAAACAAATAAATGAAATTGTTTTAATTAATGGCATATTGTTTTCCTGATCAAGCCCAGATAGCATCCGGCTGCGTGCCACTTCAGGCAGTGATGCAGCCTGCAGCTGGATGTGTGCCACTTCAGGCAGTGATGCAGAACTGCTAGCCCAGACAAATTGTATATGAGCAGTGGAAGTGGCCCACATGTAAAATAGCAAATATGATCCAAATATCCCAAATCCAAAAAAGTGGGCCTTTTTGGGCATGTGCTCATGGCAATGTGTAGTCTGGATGTGACCCATGTGGTAAATAGAGAATATGGCACAAGTATCACAAAACAAATGTGGGCCACCTTTTGCAAAAATGTGGCACAGTCTACAAAGGCTAATCTGGGTGTAAACCAAAAGTGGCCCACATGTTGCAGCAAATTTGGCCCAGTTATCTTAAAACGTATCTGGGCCAGTTTTGGCACAGATATGGTACAGTAATCACTGGCGAATCTGGATGTGAACCTAAAGTAGCCCACATATGATATCGCAAACATGGCCCGAATACATTACACCAAATTTGGGCCACTTTTTGCAAATGTACGGCACAATCAGCATTGGCTAACCAGGATGTGAGCCTAATGTGGCCCACATATGACATGGTAAATATGGCCCAAATATTGTTGAACAGTATTACCCCACTTTAGGCAAAGATGCGGCACAACTGGTACTGGGTAATGTGGGTGTGAGCCTAAATTGACCCGCATATAATGCAGCAAATGTGGCCCAGTTATCTTAAAACATATCTGGGCCAGGCAAAGATACGGCACAGTAAGCACTGGCTAATGTGGGTGTGAGCCTAAAGTGGCCCACATTTGATATGGCAAATAAGCTCTAAATATCATAAAACAGACATGGTCCACATCTGTCTTAGATGTAGCACTTTTGACATTGGCTAATTTACATGTATGCTAAAAAATGGCCCACATTTTAAATGGTAAATATGGCTTGAATATTTTTCAACAGCAGTGGGCTACTTTTGGTAGGATGCATGTCATGACACAGCAAACCAGCGACTCCATTTCCCATAATGCACCTCAGTCTACAAACATGGCCTCCTCAAACTACAACTCCAAAACCAACACAAAGACACGATCACCTTCTCTGGAATACTAATCAGACACACTTATTACCAATCACTCACACACACACACACACACACACCCACACACACACACCACTCTTTAAAGAGACTGTTCGTCCATACAGACTTTGTGAAGTATACGCTCAGTTACCATTGTCTCTGTCTATGCCAAGCCGTTCTCTTTTGTTCTTTCTCTGATTTTGATTCTGTTTTGCCCTTGACTCTGATTATCTGCTTAACCTGTTCCAGTCTGATTGCATGATCGCCTGACCTTTGTCTGTCTTTGTTTTTGATCTTTGCCCTGCATTTTGGATTGTTGTTTTCTCAGTAAAGCTACCATTCCTGCAATTGCTTCCGTTTCAGCCTCAATTACATGATGCAACACAGTTGGTACAGGCTGGATGTGAGGCTACATGTGACATATCAGTTGTGGCTCTTATTTACTTTATTTAGGGTTTTTATGGATCAGAAGTCTATTCAGGAAAATTCTCATGCTAAAAGGAAAATTGTTACAATCATTGTTTATTATTATTTTTTATTATTCTTTTGGGCATTTGTGCTTTAGATAGACACAGTGGAGAGAGACAGGAAATACTGTACTGTATGTTAAATATTGTTGATGCAGAATTCACTTATTTACAGTGTCATTGATATTCAGTTCATGAGTCACCAATGTTTTAATGGCACAGCATGCACACACACACACACACACATACACACACATTACACATGCCTACCTGATTTTGTATAAGGCTGAGATTACTATATATAATATATATACATTTAAGGTACAGTTATGGTTTATTTGGTTCATTCTTGGCTGACATGTGGCCATGCTGGGACCTACTTGTGGCTCAGAGCGGGTAAACATGACCAGACCGTCAAAGTGCCATAATTCCATGCAGTATTTGGCCCAGATGAGGAAATGGAATGTGGGCCAGAATAAAAGCAAACTGTGGCCCAGATTTAGGGTCACTTGTGGTTTATTTGGTTTGTTCTTGGCTTATATGTGGCATTACTTTGGCTTGCTTGTGGCCCAAATCTGGCAAACAGCAGCGGACCGCCAAAGTGCATATCATTCCATGCTGTATGTAGGCCTGAGAAAGGTGTCGGATCTAAGCCAAAATTTAAATGAACTGTTGCCCAGATTTGGGCCAGTTCTGCTTTATTTGTTTTGTTCTTGGCTGACATGTGGCATTGCTATGGCTTGCTTGTGGCCCAAATCTGGCAAACAGGAGCGGACTGCCCAAGTGCCATCATTCCACACAGTATGTGGGCCGGATGAAAGTGTCAGGT
>JANDJT010000092.1:11162096-11192354 GCA_024331685.1 Stegophilus panzeri | reverse complement strand
AACACTGAGTGATTCCATAATTGTTTCCTTCTACTTGATCTGTAAAAAAAAAAACAACAACTATATTTTAAATACATTTTTGATATGTTTCAGTTTTTGGGTGCTTAATCCAGGATGTACAAATGCCAATTTCATTTTTTTTTTTCTGTTACTGACGCTCACTATCTCCCAATAATCCACTTGATAAAATAGCCAATCACACCAGGGCTGCACCAATTAGGTTTGCTAGTTGTGCTAATGTGTGTGTGTGTGTGGCACCTGACAGATAGTCAATGGACTTTATTTCATGCCAGTATGTGATAGTGTAACTGGAGCAATCCCTTATATATGCAAAGACAATCAATATTCACATGCAGAATGCTCTTTAATTTGTCCCTAGAGTGTGTACTTATTGACTTTACACGTTCAATTCTTTAGATGAACAATGCAATTCTGCTCCTGTTCTCTGGCTTATGTTTTCAATCCATCCTCATGTGTGATGTTAAACTGCTTTCTCATTTAACTGTTGGTGTGGGAGTGGACACTGCATCTGGAAAGTGTTGCTCTCCAAACCCGACTATGTGTAAACTGCAAATAGAAGATATTTGTTTATTTCTCATCCTCCCAACAGAGTGCTTTCTTTCTTACCCCTCAAAATCCTTTTGTACACCTCTCTTTTTCCTCTCCAACAACTTTATTTTTTTCTCCTTGCTTTTCTCAAGCTTTTCTCTTCCACCATCTGTCGATTTATCTTGGCCGTGCTGGCTCCTATGTGCTGGTGCTCTGGAGAGATGGGAAATCGGCAAGTGAAGACGTGCCAGCGATCAATCTTCGCTGCCGCTCTGCTTCGCCGTGAGCCTCCAGCGTCAACACCCTTATCCAGACTGAAAAGTCATTTCACCCTTCTACGCTCTCCACTGTCTGCCTCTCACACCTCTGTCGTGTGTTTTGTGTTAGCCTCCTATCATACAGGCCAGCATCAGCCTCACATCAAACCTGATAGGCTTACCCTTGTATCTGCATTATCTTTGTTCTTCCTCCTATTCCTCAAAAGGCCAAGTTAATGCTCATTGGTGGATGCTTCAAAACAATCCATATCTGACTAGGTGTTTTTTGATATCTATAAAATCTTAAATGGAATCAGATGGAACATCCCAAATGATAAAGGGGAGCGCCACTGGTGAGGGTTTAGGCGGATCTCTCAGCGGTACTTGAAGATCAGCGAGAGGGCTTTAACCTATCCTGTCAGACTAAATTAATTAGGTAATTATGGGCTCAGGTGGAATTAGATGCTGACACCTTGGGTGCCTCCAGGCTGCCCCTATTTTGTGTTACAGTGGTGAGAGGGTAGAAAAGGGTCAATGGGCTATTAACGTGTTTCAAAGATTTAATTGTAATAGCACATTGTGGTCTGTTTAGAGCAAGCATTCTTTCATCTATGGCTTGCAATCAACAGCTTAATAGGTGACTTTTTTCTTTCTGATATGTTCTTTTTTTTCTCTCTATTCATCGGCATTTATTTGCCAGATCTCTATGTGCACCTATTTACAGGTCATCCCTTATGTGAATGGCAGAAAAAGGCAACTAGAAATAATGTCTCTATTTAAGATTCACTCAGCTTTCTGGGTGACTACCTGCAGTGTCTCTAATTCAGTCCACAGCAGGAGGTTGTAGGCATTTCAGGAGGAAATAAATTTAAGGCATCTTAAAATTAAGTGACCAGTTTCAGTGTGTGGAGGATATGTAATTAAAATCATTTTCACAATAACTTTTTAAAATCCTGCAAGGAAGCAAAAAAAATAAAATAAATAAAAAATAAAAAAAATTAGCAATTATAGAAAGTAGTATTATGTTATGTAACCTTTATTATGTTATGTAACATTCTCTCTTTTCACCCCACCCACCCCACCTACACACACTATATTCTGTTCCATACTTCTGTTTTCTTACATCTGCAGTATCTACTTATGCTAAGCAAACATAATAAACTGGAAATATAGTTTCATAATTGACATGCATTGTTTAATCTTCTCTGTTGTAGCCAGAAATAGACTTCATAAGGAAAAACTGAGTTGGGAATGATACTTTTCAGGATTGAGTGTCACACTGTATATTTTTTACATGATGCATACTGTTTAATAATTAGGAATGTTTAAAATAGGACTGTTTTATTAAATATGAACACATCTAAAAAAAAAAAAAAAAGTGTGCATTTCACAGAATAGCAGGGTCACCAACTGGTGGCACACAGTCCAGATGCAGCCCCAGCAAAATCTTTCAGTAGACCGAACCAACAAATAAAAAAAACTATTGTAGAAGAACTGAAAAATTATTCAGTGACTCCAGTTTTCTAAGCACGAACAATTGTTGTTTCAGTAGCAGATCCTCTGTGGCAGTTTCACATGGCTATATGTAAGTTATGTAACTGAAGGCAGCTAGTCTGCAGTCTTTAGGTCAGAAATGGGAGCATTTTCACAGACTTTCATCGATTTTGCATTTTATTTATCCTCTCCAGTCTGATTGGTCAACCTGACTTGATTATAAATAGTCAAACTCAATGTTTGAAGATGAATGGACAAAGGAGTATATGTTTATTTCCTCCAAGCCAATTTCAAAACGTCTCACCTTTTCATCTGTTGGTTGACAGTATTAACATGAAGCACAACTATGACATGAAACATAACCATTTTGAATTGAAGTGTTTTATTTATAGCCACAAACTAAACATTAATGGTTAAGCATTAAAAGGTAACTATTGGGTACAGTCATTTATGTTGTCCCCTCACTGCTCCGGGGTCCCTGGTTTGATCCTGAGCTTAGGTTACTGTTCTCCCAGTGTCCATGCGGGTTTTCTCAGCATTCTCTGATTTCCTCTCACCTCCCAAAAACACACTAATAGGACGATTAGATAAGGTACATTGCCCCTAAGTGTGAATGAATGTGTAAGTGTGTGTGTGCGCATGGTGCTGCCTCGTGCCCAGTGTTCTCCAGATAGGCTTCAGATCCACTGTGACCCTGTACAGGACAAAGCAGGTACTGGCCATTACGTGGTCCATTATGTGCATTGAACGCTTACAATAGAGACATGTGACATTATAGGTAAGGTTTATATAGCACTTTTTGTTCTGTTGAAAGGGAAATTGTCAGAAGTACCACACTAAGTAAATGCTACATTTACACAATATAAAAGTATGTCTACTAGATATGGTTAAGCTGATTTTTAGAAGCATTTTTCTGCTCAACTGTAGTGTCACCTTAGAATTTTCACTGGGGAACATTGTGAAGCTGTTCCTCTGCGATGGCACAATAAGGACAGTGCACCTCCACTCCCTCATGTCCTCTGGCTGTCAAACTCACACTGAGTTCATGTGACAGCTGATACATTGCCTGACGCAGGTGTGTGTGTGTGTGTGGGGGGGGTATTTGCATGCGATATGAATCAGACATACCCTTCTGTCTCTCCACTGGCACCATGCCCCCAACCTTACCATTGTAGGTCATGCACACTTATCAGTGGACAGACATGTAGCAGAGGAAAGTGCCATCCTGCTCTCACCCCCATTGTATGACCTCGGCCTCCAACACATGGCAAATGACCAGGACCACATCCTTTAACATGACATTAAACAAAAAAGCAGAATGTCAATTAATACAGAACAAAATTGCAAGGTAGTGTCTCTCTCTCTCTCTCTGTCTCTCTCCCTCATCTCTATTTTGGTTGCTTCCTTTTTGGCCAGAGATCGCCCTGGAGGCACAGGTGAATTTGTCGCATTTGACATTTTCCAAGACACTTTTTCAGGCCCAGTGAACTGAGGGAATCTGACATTTAATTACTGGTGAGCAGCCACACAGTTCAGCTAATTACAATCCCCTGAGTTTAGTCATCATATCTAATTAAGTTTTACTTTCATGAAAGCTTAATGGCATACAGTGGCAGAACGCCGCTTACCACGCTTTTGCGAATACTGACAGCCAGCTTGGGTATTAATTCCAGAGGAATCTGCTTTCCAAGCATATCAGAGATCAGGCGTTGTACCAGAATGCCTTGTTTTTACCCACGATGCCCTCATCAGACATTCAGCTGTACCCCTGTCTGATTGGTTTGATTGTGAGAAGTGTGAGAATGCTGTATACTACTTTTTTTCATGCCAAAACACAAAGCTGCCCCTTTTCTATGTGAAGACGTTTCTCTGCTTTGATCCTCAGGGAGATTAATACACAGCTATCATTTTATCATTTTGTATGATTTTGTCTGATTAGATTTTCAACAAAGTCTGCATTTCCTGTTGACTTATTACATAGTCTATATTCTGCTGGCTGACTCCTTGTCATCTTAGTTGTTCCTTTGATCTCACAATCATTCCTTCTTATTGATTTCTCTTGATTTTTTGTAGATTTTCTAAAAGCTTTTTTAAAAATAAATAAATAAATAAATATTTAATATACTCTCTGGGCTTGCAAGTCATACTGAACATTACCAAAAATACTTGGAATGTCCAGTATAATCAGCTTGTCTCCTTAATAAGGTGCTGCAGTTTGTTTCATGAGAACTAGCAGATGATCTTTAGACAACAGCATTCAGTTTTTCTTCACTAACAGCAGATCAAGAGCATACGGGGTATGTGTTTGTTAAAGGAAATCTCCACCCTAAAACACATTAAATATGTTTATATTAAAATTTTTGAATGTACTTAGTGATTCTGGTGTCAATTTGTCGGGAGAAGTTATCAGTGCACTGTTCTGACATCACAGGACGGCATTGCTAGTATGGTTACAGTGGAGTTTAATGGAGATAGAGAAAATTTCCATTAATCTTTATCAATGAAGAAAAAATTCAAACATAATTTCAATCTCAAACATAATGTACAACAGTTGGGTTTGTGCCTAGAGTTTTTTTCCATTCAACATTTTCCAGTGATGTTCATGTCCAATATTGTGGTAGAGACAGCAAATGTTGGACACAAAGTTCCAGAATGTAATGCAGCTCTTCAACACATTTACGAGTTATGAAAGAGACTTGGCTTGGCTGGCTCTACAAGGTTGTCACCATTGTCATCATTGATTGTGATATTAGCATGAAAAACAAAACTGGATCTTGAGCAGACTATACAGATGAGGAGGTGAGAGAGTTGGACAGATTAAAGGACTAAAGCACTGATGCAAGGGTTAAATCTCACTGCACCATCAGCTGTTATTCGAACAGCTTTGTGGGTAATGTACGGAACTGTTAAAGAAAGTGAAAAGTCTTGTCAATGAAAGAAGTTTAAACTGGGGGAAAAACATCAAGAATTTCTTTACACATGAGGCTTAAATATTTAAAGAAATCAAATGGGAAAGCTATCCCATACTAAGTTACTTTATCGATTAGTTTAATTCTAGTCAATTTCCTGACCAATGATTTGTTGTTATGAATATTAAAAGCATGATATTTTGCCAATCATCATTGATATTTGGGGAATCACCTCGAACTTTGGAGAGTCTGCAGTAAAAAAAAAAGGAAAGTAACTAAGCCCGTGCTAAAACAAGAATAAATATCGGCATGGCTTTTGATCGGTGGAGACAACTCCAAGGTCTGAAGGGAGTGAAGACTGACGCAAAGATGGCTTTTTTTCTGCTGAACAGGTCATATATTTCAGTGGCTCATTAGCTCACTTGTTTGCTTGACGTCAGATGCTAGAAATGCCAATCAGCCTATAATATTTGGACTTGGGGAGGAAACGGGAGTACCCGAAGGAAACCCCCAAAGCACAGGGAGAACATGCAAACTCCACGCGCACAGGAAGGAGGCGGAAATCGAACCCCCAACCACAGAGGCGCGAGGCAAATGTGCTAATCACTAAGCAATTGTGCCCCCTACTGTTTAACCATTTATAATTCAATTTAATTCTATGGAACATCCATAATGCAAATTAGTTCTTGTTCTCACTTATGCTGTAGCAGCTATAAACAGTCATTCTTTCACCTGCCTCTTTTTCACCCCTGTCTCTTGAAGCTAATATAATAAAAAAAAAACAACCTCATCTCAGGCTTTCTGAATGAAGGCACATCACTGAAATTAATGTGGACTTTTTATAGACTTGACCGTTTACTGTTGATATTTTTATGCCACGCTCTTTGACAGCCATGCATTTTGAAGATTGTTTCTAAAATTTCATCTCAGACTTTTACTAAGCTTACATGTGAGCATATATGTATATTGTTCATGTGCTATTCTGTGTCCTATGAAGGCAGTGCATCTGTGTTAGATTGTAATAATGACATTAGGTGTCAAAAGCATGCATGTGATTTATGCCTTGCTTCATTGTGAACCCATTTCATCGGGTGAGTGGAACATACCTGAAAAATGTCAGCAGACATTATTGCTAAAAAAATACCGGCCCAAATCAAGTGTGATTTATAATGGAAATGACTCAGAGTGAGAGAGAGAGAGCGAGAGAGAGACAGAGAGAGAGGGAGAGGGCTGAGGCAGGTTAAATCACTGGATGACCGTAGCCCCTCAAGACTACGGTCTCCCATGTCTTATCAATCTATCGACATGGCATGTGTGCCAGGAGGCCAATAAACACAATGTGCCACCCAGGAATACTAATGCAGATGTAGATAGCTTGTTTGGCCACCTCAGCAGCCATTGATCCCCTTTCAGGCCTTGGGAAGCCAAGATGGATGGTGTGACATATGTGAGTGGACGGATTCAGGCTCTGTCCCTTAGCCTGAAGCACCATTTTCTTCCTTGCGAACAACTCCGTACTAGTCTTCAACACACTCTTCTAATGTCTCTCAATCAACACACAATCTCACAAACCTTCTACCCTAGGGCCACAGTGACATATAAGCTGGATCAGCTGCGGTTTAGCCTTCTACGTTAATTACCAAGAGAGAAGCTCTGACCTCATTAGCCCACGGGGACCACTAATGAGCTGCCAGGTATTGAAAAGCCCATATGCAAATGAACAGGGAAGAAAGAGGAAATCTAATTTAGGATTCGTTTTAATTAAAAGTGATTTACTTTCACGCGGCACTCCAAACAAATGGAATTGTTCTGGACCACATAGAGGAAAGGAAAACGTGCTGAGAGAAGGAGTCTTTGTGGCTTGTTGGAACTGTGTCAAGTTTCTCGACCACTTGCTAGTCCAATCCCATGTACAGCATAACATGTTCTGACTTCCCTTCGTTTTTCTTTCAATTTCTTTCAATTACCTTTCTTTCCAAAGGCTTTGTAATAGATTTACTATGCTATTTATAGACCAAGTCATTGCACAAGTGTATCCATCTCTGTTATGCAGTTTGAATCAGTTGTAATGCCTAAAAGCTGATATTTCATATCTTCAGAGTATGCCGTTTGTCAATCAAATAGTCAATTGGGAATGTGAGACAGCATCATGCTGTGGTCTCTGTAAACATGTGCAGATGACTCTGATGCCGATAAAGGAGACATGTGCTTCCTACCAAGAATACCTCATCTGCCTGCATACATCACATCCACTTGTGATAAGGAGAAATCATAGAATTCTTCATGGAATTGCTATGTGTTTGCTAACTTTTTCACCACAGATGTGATCATGACTTTTTATTTCTTGGTTTAAAAAGACCCCTTCCCTGCTTATGTGTCACTCATTCACTTTGTTAGAGTTTAGAGAGTGAGGAAAGTAAGACAAAAAGAAAAAGTGGCACTCCTATGAAGTAAGCTGCTGGGGGATGAGAAGGAAAAAAAGTACCAAGAAGTTCCCAGATGTAATGAGCTCAATCTGAAGCATCTAAATGAGCCATTTATTTCCATGGGTGATAATGTTTAATGCTTATTACACTTTTGTGGCCCAAATGGAATGTGCGCAGCTTAGTTTTATGTGCTCCAAGAGATAGCAACATTTTTCAATTACTCGGAGGAGACAACAGGTAATCTAAATAACCTCATCTTGCTTTGTCTGAGCTCCAAGCAAATGAATTGCATCAAATTATTACAGACATTGAGAATTGTGCCTTGGTTTTATTCGAGAACAGCTCCACTTAGGGCTGTCAGCTTGCCTTTTACCCCTGGTAGAATAAAGGTCAAGCAATCAGGCATCTGTAAGGACAGCTAATTTGTCATCACTTGACAAATGTGTCAGTGTCTAATCTGGTTGTTGGGATGATCCTGCCACACATCGAAAAGGTTAAAAGATTCAAAGTGCAGCCTGTATCACAACAAGTATAAGGGAGGCAATTCGCAGAAAATTAAATTTCTCATTCAGTAGTTTCTTCTGTTTCTTGTGACATTTGTGTTTTTTTGGTTCACTTTAATTGCACACACGTTTTTTAGCATGGCTCTTCACTAAATGACACCCCACTGAGGCTGAGATTACTTCTGTCAAAGCAATAAGAGATACAGCTCACCATATCCACTCAAATTTTTCCGGAATATTTTGCTCCTTGGGTGGTGACCAGTGATGCGCATTCATGTAGCTTATCTCCTGCATGTCTATGGGGCTTCCTTGTGCTTAAAGAAATGCCTCACAGGCTTCTCTTCTACACGTCAGTGCTAGCAATAGAGCCAAGTTATTGCTATTTACCTTCGCTAACCTCAGAGACTTGTAGCTCATTGTCTTGTTTTCATGCTGCTCTGCCACTTTCGATCTGGAAGTAATAGAGAGCGAGTGTGACAGCAGGGCATTAGAGATATTTAGAATACATCGGTGGTAAATATTCTCTCTCGTTCTCTCTTTCTCTCCCTCGCCCTACCTTGCTCCACCATCTCTATAACCATCTTTTTTCTTTTTTTTCTTTCTTATCTCCTGTCAACCTGCCAATTATATCCAGCCCATTTCAGCTCTGAGACCAGAAACATAGCTTCTCTGATTACATTTTTTCCTTCAGCAGGGGGTTGGCAGCATGCACTGAGATTGGCTGATGTGTCCCTGTTTGGGTTTATTTTTCTGCGTATTCACAAAAGGCAAGTGCCTCTGTATGTGCGCGTGCTAATGTGTGTTAAATATTCTCCCCTGCTACATGTTTCCACCACTGAGAATGAGGTGTTATGTGCTCCTCAGGGAACTCAGGGAAATTCTGAGAGTACAGCGAAGTGTCACAGCGAACCCATCCTGGTGAGCTAGAGACAGGAAAAGGGAGGGATGAGAGGACAGCCTTTCACAAGCTTCCGCACTCAGACAGCACTCTTTCTCTTTCGCGTTGGCCCTGTCTCTCTTTTTTTTGTACTATGGCACACATGCTAGTCAAGTGCTATAAAAGCTAAGCTGTACTTGTCCCAGCTATTATGGTGAGCAAGACAGGCCATCATTGGCTGCTACCATACAATTGCATTGAATGCTTTCATCCCCATTGCATCTAGCATGAGCTGCAACAAATCCCTTGTGTATTTTCTCAGACTACAAGGGTCAAGAAAAAGAAGGTGGAAATGTCCATGTTAATATGTGCAGCAGAGAACAAACTGATGTGTTTTTAGACAGACTGTGAAATTGAGACTAAACTGGGAAAAAGCAGCATGTCCTTAAATGTTCAGAGTAAATGATATCAATTGTCACTCCTGTACCCCTAAGGCCTCATTGACAGAGACATGAGGGCAGCATTTTTTTTTTTTGTATGGTTGAATAAAAATTATATAATTCATCATGTAAATAATCTGGAATGAAACAAACACACCACTTCCCAATGGAATAGCTTTTGGAGCTGGGTAAATTATAATCTTAATAATGCTCTGTGTGTGTGTGTGTGTGTGAATGCAAAATATGTCAGATAAAAACAGTGGGCCGTATTCAGAGTCAGTGAGTTACTGTCCAGAATTTAAGCATATTCAGAGATTAGTTGCGCAGCTGCTTAAGTTGATTTTCTGGGTGCACCATACACATTATACAAATTAACTGTGTGTAGTTCATGCCTTCAAGAGTGGCAGTTTTTTCATTAGTAGAAGCATCAGAAAAGTTTTTTTCTTTCTCCCAAATGTGTGTATACCACCACCTCTACACACAAATACTCGCATTTAAGGTGAAAAAAATAAAATAAAAAAATGGGGTTGGAACAAATGGCTATATTGCAAATATTATTATTTTCTTTGCTGACATATGTTATATGATGTAATATAATATAACCTAAATGCAAGAGATAATTTTTTTTATAAAGATGATATATGACTTAGTAGATGAGAAACATTGAAATAATAATAATAATAATAATAATAATAATAATAATAATAAAATTGGAATATGGCCCATATGACCTGGCTTTCCCAGTCATTGTCACAAATCTACAAACTTGAAGGATTTACTAATTTGTTAATTCTAACGATTAAAATGTTATGAGTATCTAATCTCTAACCTAAAAAGTGAAGCAATTGCAATATTTACCTTCACAATTAAATTGTATGAGTGGTAAACTCAGGCCTATACTCTGTGAATTTCTAAACATGCAAAGAAAATTAAAGCTAATCCACTAATGTAGTGCTTTATTTATCGTAGTTTAGTCAGGGCTCTGTGATTATCCCCTTCCCCCAGTGAGTACACTGTCTGAAGCCATTACCCTGCAGTCGCTTCATTAGTTTCCCATTCATTTACACTGCAGTGGAGGACCACCTACCTAACATGAAACTTTCTGTTCTGTTTGCAATAAAATGACCCACTCTATATGTGTACTAAAAGTGATTTATTAAAAAACAAACAACAAAAAAAAAAACGCATACATGGCGATGCAGTGGTTGGCATTCCCAGTTGAATCCTGAGCTCTGGTTACTGTCTGTGTGGAGTTTCGCATTTTCCCTCCCTGTCAGCATGGTTTTCATTAGGGTTCTCTTGTTTGACACAAATATACACCAAATTGTCAAACTGGTATTCTTATTAACTTGCCCCTCAGAGTATGAAGGCACTGCTGATTCTTATGTAGGGCATGGTGGCTTAGTAGTTAGCACATTTGCCTCGCACCTACGGGGATGGGGGTTCAAATCCTGCCTTCACCCTGTGTGCAAGGAATTTGCTTGTCCTTACCATGCTTCGGGAGTTTCTTCTGGGTACCCAGTCTAAAGACATGCTTTGTAGGCTTATTGGCATTTCCAAATTGTTTGTAGTGTGGCTGGCCCCTGTCCAGGGTGTCCCCCACCTTGTGGTCTGAGTCCCATGGGATAGGCTCCAGGCTCCCCTGCTACCCTGTGCTGGATAAGCAATATGGAAAATGGATGGCTGAATGGATACACTATAAACATCAGATGCTTGTTTATCATACACTAATTGTTTACCACATCACTTTTGACAGTTATACAGAGTTTCCACTTTATTCATTACTTAGTCAGTAACTAATCCAAACTGGCAGCTCAGACACCAAAATCCATGATCCACTTTCTTAAGCCCTTTAAACTGTTTTTTTAGAATGCCTCTGATCATGAAAATAATTCTTATGCACACTCTTTGGGAAGACTTGGAAGGAAAACAAAACTGCACCCATGTTTTATTGTGATGTTAAGTTTAGAGAAAATTACTGGGTATCTAACTTTGAAATTCTCTAGTACATCTTTCCCTTTCTTTTACAGTGGCACTCTGTCTTTACTTCCCATAACAATTTTTTAAAGTTTTGTGGTATATGTGACTCATTATTTGCTGTATAATTTATATATTCATACCCGGCAGGCCCAGAAAAGCCACTGAAATGGGGCATATTTTGTGAATAATGCTAAAAAGTGGCAGTCACTAAGACCCACTGTTGTGTTTTTCCAATTTATCACTTGCTTTATTTAAAAGCTTTTTTTTTTTCTCTCAACAGGAATGGAGAAATTTGATATAACAAAAGTCAAACACCTAACTGGAGGTTTGACAAAATCTATAAAAAAAAAAAATAAAAATAAAAAATATAGCTATAGTGTTTTATCTTTATATATATCTTGATATACCTACACATGGACAATTCATTTACTTTTTGGTATAAATTATATATTTAAAAAAAAATCATATGACATGCAATTTTAAGTAATAAATAAAGAGTTAAAAGAATATTCAACACAAGAATTATAGGACGAATTTAATACAAAATATAACAAAACAGATAAACGGAACAAAATCAATGACTGTTCAACCAAGTCGATGCCCGTTTGTAGTGAGCTTGGTTTGGAATTAAGGGAATCTGTCCCGCTTGGGAACAAGGGTGGAAGGAACCTTTGAGCGGTTTATGGATGAGTGTGATCACCCCAATCAAACACTAAGGTCTGATCTCTGAACACTGTGTATCATCTTTGTAATGGATCTCATTTTTCAACAGGATAGTTTTTGTCTGTTTGTGAACAGACATGAAAGTATGTTCAGCCTCTCAGTTTCATACTACTTCCCACTGACTGACAGGCTCTCGTCATCTTTTCCAATAGGAGGCATTTATCATCCACTTTCAGCTGCACGCCCAGTTTCCAGCCGCCTCTTCCAGCAATCCATGTAACAAGCAGACACACACATATAGTACAAACACACACACGCATGCACACACACACACACACACACACACACACACACACACACACACACACGCACAGAAAGGGGAGCACATTTCCCCTTTTTAACCTAGCTACAGCTCAGTGGTGCATGCAATCACTTACTCTTTCCCCTTCATAAACACACATGCAGTTGGTTCCACTCTCCCTTTTCCCCCCCTCCTAATCAGTCTTTTCTCTTTTGTCCTCAATATCACCCTTTCCATTTATTTCCCTCTTTTTTCACACAAGAAACACACACACACACGCACACACACAGAGCTCTATCACATAATCCTCTGCTTGCAGCAAGGATTCTGTGTCTGTTTTGTCCTCTGTGTTTCTCCATTCAGACCAAAGCTAATTAGTGACTTTCTCTCTCCATCACACACAGTGCCAGGCAAAGCTGGTTTAAGAATGTGATGTTCATTAGTAATGAAACCACCTCTGCTCATAAAAGGGGTTTGTAGGCAAACAGTGAGTGAGAGAGAGAGAAAGAGAGAGATGGGATGAGTGCAGTGGCACGACCTCTGTGTTATCATGTGATTTATAACACTAGGTGGCAGTAGTGATTAAAATCAGTAACGATAAGAACGCAGCATACCAGACATACTGCATAGCTGGTATTCAAATAATGTTCACCTGTATTGTGTACTTTAGTTTCTCCTCTTTGACATGCACCCTGCAAGATAAGCCATTCATGATCCTAAATAAATCTTACTTATGCTTCTTTAGAAGAAACTACTTCATCATTCATATTCTGGCCCACAGCCACTGCATATGTATCACTGTAAATATCGTATGGAGCCAGTGTCCTTCCAGAGAGGTGCAGTAATAAGAGATGGGGGTATCACAATTTGCCCAGTCTAGCAGGACCTAAAAGTGCAATTCTGATGATGAGGGATACTATATCTTAAACCTTATCTTTTTACAGCGGCAAAGCATCCACGAGTGCCCTTGTGTGTATGACCCTAGTCGATCTTTCTCTGTTCCTAATGGAATTTAACTGGAGACGTGTAAGGATTTCAGCTTGTCATTTTCCCCCATTTATATCTGGATTGCTGGCGCTGCATTGTTATGATGAATAACATTTTGATGGAGCCTGTCTTCCCCTCCTCCCTGCTCAGGCTGTGAGCAATGAGGAGTGGATGATTGGAGTTTTGCTAAAGACTAACAATACACACCAGATGCTGGGTCATAAACCATCCTTCGTGAGGATGCAAGATCTTCTCTCTCTCTCTCTCACGCGCTCTCTCTCTCTCTCTCTCTCTCTCTCTCTCTCTCTCTTTCTTGCTCTCTCTTAGTCTGTCTCTCTCTGTCTGTGTGATTTTCTCTACCTTTTACCTGCATTCCTTTCCATTTTCTTTCCTTTATGGAGGCTCAAAAAAGACACATGGCAAGAAACTACAGGTAGAAATGACTATTTTGGCCAAATTTTTGGATAAACTGCATCTCTTAAACTGTTGAAGTCTCTTAGGGTTTTTTTACACTGGCAGTTTAGTCCAAAACAGAGCACAGTTTGCATTACAAATTGGTTTCTCATCACCATAAAGCTGTCATGCGGACCAGGAAGTACACCACAGTACCGAACCCAAGAATACCTGTAGGAGGTGGTCTGAGTTCGGTTGCACTGGAACTGTGCCGCGATTCCCGTGAATGTGAACTTGTATTCGGGTCTGCACTTGTTCAGGAAGTAAAGTAACCTGTGTATGTGTTTTAGGCAATGATGACATCATTGGTTTCTACAACACGTGTACCATGAGTGGCAGGGGAACATTGTAGGACACAGAAAAGTTCCACATAATATCTGATGTGCATAATAGCACCAAATAATAATAAAAATACAAAAACTTTGGTGAGTTCTGTTGTGTTCTCCATGCACAATAGTGATGAGGTAAGATGAACACAAATGCACCAGGTTTTGATAGAATTAAGTGAGTCTGAAACCAGACCAATGCTACTAGGGGTGTCTAACATCAAAAGACTAGATTTTTTGTTTGTTTTACAAAGTATGCAAATGTACACACATTTAATTAGATAAAGCCATATTTGCACACATTAATGTTTGAAAAAGCTCAAAACAGTATATGAATGTAAGAAGACTTAATATTGATTGTTTTTAAATATTTACCTTGGTTCACTTGTAGTGTCTTGTTATAAAAATACTTTCTTTGTTTTTTTTTGTTGTTGTTGTTGTTGGTCTATTTGTTTGTTTGTTTGTTTTGTCTGGTCTTAGTTTTCACATGCAGCCGTTAAATTTTTGTCAGAACCACAATGATACCAAAATCTGTTTAAATCCAGAACAAAAATGAGAGGACATTTTTCACATTCTCCTTCTCCTTGATTGAACCACTGTCATAATCAGAGTAATCATCTGTTCACTTAGGTTATTAGATTTTAAAACATCTCCATTTGTCCAAAGCCTGTGTGAGGCTGCGGCAGCACAGGTGTTTGAAATGGCCTCACGGACAATGGCTAATTGTTGGCCGTTTTTAATACAGGCACAGTAATGAGTGCTGCGAGCCTGGCCAGAGTCCCACAGCACTCTGGGTATTAATCAGCGCTCATTTGTCATAATAGCAGGTAAACAGAGTTACAGCCGCTTAGTCATAGGAAACAATGCCACACTGGCGCAAAATAAAAGAGACAAACTCAAAGCACCCCTTCTCTTCCCATGCTTTCTCAGACTCGTTCCACTAACTAACAAGGAAGCTAATTCACAAGCTAAATGACATCTTTCTGCTCCATCTCTCTCTCTGTACTAGAAACACTTAATTTGTTTTTTTGTTTTTTTTTGCATAGTTTTTTTTTTTTGCAGTTCTTCTTTTCTCTCTTCTCTGAAAGCTATATAGGTATGTAGAACTTCTTTTATCCACAGATCAGATCTAGGGCCCAAAAGGGAACATTTTTTTCCGGTATGACATTTCCTGTATGAAATGAATAAAGAAGGAAGAATCTACTGCTCACACTACTAGTGTTTTCAGCTCCATGTAATGAAGAAGTGGTGTGCACACTGCTTTTGTGTTAGATGGTAATGAGCATTGTGCGGCTGTAGCCTGGTTCTGCCCTCTTCCTCATTACTGCTGCTCCTAGGAGAGCCTGGTTCCAGCTCTCACTCGGTTCTACTCCCACACTTATACCGTTTATCTCAGAAGCCTTTCCAGCATATCATTTAGGCCAGCAGATGACTGAAACTAATGTTGAACATTACAGAAGCATGGTATGGTGGTTACTTAAGACACTACTTAAGACATGTAATTGAACATAAATTATGGATTGGCCCTTATGAATTATAGATTAAAGGAAAACTCCACCATGAAACACATTAAATATGCTACTAATGAAATAATTGTGATGTGCTTATCGGTTTGTTGGTTGGTGCTGTGTTTTTGCAATTCCTGTGAGAAGTTAGTGTGAGTATCTGCCACACTGACATCACAGGGGGACATGGCTAGCACAGTTGCAGTGATGCTTAATAGGAGAAAACATTTTCAAAAACAAAAGAGCAAGAACGTCTTTTCTCGCTCACCATTTTCCAGCGATGTTCAATCTCACATTTTTGGGAACTCAAACATAGAATTAGTAGAGACAGCAAACATTGCACACAAAGCTTAGAAACTGATCTGTTTGAGCAGAGTGTATAGATAAGTAGGTGAGAGAACTGAATAGATTAATGGACTAAAGCACTGCTGCATCAGACTCTTTAGGTAGAGACGATGCAGGGATGAAATCCCACTGACGTTAATGTCAGCAGGTAGTCAAACAACTTTGTTGGTACTATATTAAATAAAAAAAATAAAAAAAAGTGAAACAAAAAATTCAACAGAATTTTATTACAAAATAAATCTTGGATAGCAATGAAGATCACAGACTGAATCCATTGGGCACATTGTCACTCCACTTGCCTCCAGCAAGGATGTGGACGCTCTGGTGAAAATACCAGTCTTTCTGCCTTCTGCCCTCATGGGCACCATCACTCTAGCTATTGCTTTCACAGAGGAAGTTTTTGCTTCTCTGCATACCTCTGTGGAGGACATTGTTGCTTCACCTCTTGGCCCTGGCAAGGATGTCATCACTCTGCCTGCAGCCTGAGGAGGCCATCTCTCCATCACCTGAATCTGGTGGAGATGTCATCACTTTGCCTATATCCTTCAAGATGGACGTCATCACTACGCCACCTGGCTCTGCTGAGAACGCTGTCGCTCTGACAGCTGATTTCACAGAAGACGTTGTCACTCTGTTGCCTGCTAAGCTATTACATCATCACTCCACCTCTGGACATATTATGCTTAGTGGTCCAGGACATCCTTCCTGTCCCGGTCATCATGTTTCAGGGCTTCAGTTCCCAGTGGGCGAGTGCTTCTTGCACATGTTTTGTTCATATTTCCCCATGTGTTTTTGCTATTGTTTTGGCTCTATTTTCTCCTCCCTTCATTGTTCACTGGCTTTTCATGTGTTCAATCTATTATCTGTGTCCACTGTGTCTTATTTTTAGTTAATCATGCTGTATCTATATAGCTGATTTACATTCTTGATCATGGCATGTTCTTGTTTCTCATCATCCAATTATGTCGAGAATGCCCTGTATCTAGTTCTTTGTTATAGTTTTATTACTAGAAGCCATCACATATTGGTTTCTCATGCTTCCTTGTTTTGAGTAGTTTCATAAGTGAGGAGAACTCTTGCACTGTGCACATTTCCAACAGATGCATGCATTATTAATAAACACAGATACATTTTTCTAAAAACTGCAAATAGTGGGAGAGGATTGCTGTCCCTGATTTATACTTTAACCCTAACAGGAATAACCAATCAATTAACATGGTAGGTGGGTGGACTTTTATAACCCTGAACCACTCTTCCCTGAAGAAGATATCTCACAATGAACGTTTGTCAGCTACAAAGCACATTTCAAAACACAGTCATTTAATAAGGAGTTATTTTCCACTTAGGCAGCCTAATATTTTTTTAGGCTGTATCAATTAATTGTATCATTAATTGTTTTGAATTCTTGGTGGAGGTGTACAACCGAGAAGTAATCTCTTATGTGAGGGAAATTGTGGTTCTTAAGTCTGTGAAAATCTTTGAGCTGGAAATCCTTGGGCTCATTAAATAAACACGAGGAGCCCCACTGAGCCCTAATAAGCATAAACACTATGAAAGATAAAAATCCGCTGAGTATTATTTTTTCCCATCCTCCAGAGTGACAAGCCCGTTATGCAGTGTATGGAATTTATGAGATGATCATCTCTGATGGCCTAGATGTCTGGTAATGGTAATGATGGGCTTCTGGCAACTCAAACCAAAGTGATTGTTGATAGCTATATTTATGTGAAATCTTTCAGCACCCTAATTTTCTCTCCTTATTTGTGTCATTTTCTATGCACAGTGTCAGCTTTAGATTTGTCAATTTTGTGAGGAGGAATGATTTCAAATGTCCTTCAAACAACTTATGCAAATGGCTGAGGCTGGGATTCAAAGAGAAATCTGCTTTTATAGCTTTCACATGGAAATATTTTCTCTGGCCTTAGTATGTTTGATTTAGTTTTGTCTTTTTTTTTTTTTTTTTTTTTTTTAGCAATATATAAATTTTTTTTTTTTTTAATTTTATTTTATTTATTTATTTATTTATTTTTACATCAACTATTAAATCAACTCCTAAGAGAGGGGAGGAAAAGGGAAGGAAATAAGTGGAAGAGAGACAAAATAAATAGATAATAAAATAATGTAAAAGAAAAAAATTACACTGAAAAAAACTGAGAGAAAAGAGAAAAAAATAGTTATGCACAGTATATTTATGGACAGTGCATCTGTCCATCAGAAAATCAAAAGTAAAACACAATTTCACAGCAAAACAGGATTGATTACATGAGAGAGACAAAATATATAACAAGAGATGAACAATACAGCAGGGAGGAAAATTCTAGAATGTGAAAGATACTGAGCAGCAAAACTTGAAAAGGAGACATAAGCAGTGGATCTAGCATAAATGTGTAGGTTGAACAGTAATAAATATTGAGGTATTGATGTGTTGTTCATGTAGGTGGTGATTGTCAGATTGATAAAGCTCAGCAAAACATAATTTGGGTTTGCTGTTTCATAATCACCATTTTGCTACATTATATGCCAAATATTATATAGCTGCACAGTGAAGTTAAAAGCTATTGCTGATCTTTGTACCTTTTCCTTAACCAATTTCTTAACTATCTAGTGAATTGCTCCAGCTTAAGGAATACTATCAAAAAATCTCAAACAAAGCATCTATTTTAATCAAATGTGACCAATCAACCAATTCAAATAGTGTCCAAAATTTAAAAAAAAAAAAAAAAAAAATTCAGTTTTTCATTTGAGCTAATTTAGGAAAACATAACTAACATGTAATGAAACGGTTTTAACCATTAATTAACATAATGGGTAATGCTTTATGTAAGGGTAGTGATCATAGGGCTATATGACATCTTCGTAAGAGATTTAATGACAATTGACCCTACAGAAATATTTCAAAAGGCTTATTCACACAAGCATCAGCTGTCATAAAGACATCAGACATAAAATACTGCAAAACAAAAGTGTTTATTTACAGAAATTGCTAAATATGTCCATCATTTCTCTCAATGAACAAATTTCAGTTTTTAGAATTATTTGGATTTGTTCTTCCTTGCTCAGATACAGCAGGGTCTGTAAGAAAACATATGAACACATACATTAAAATATGAAAACATACATTAATCCTATGATGCTAGAATTATGGGACACCCAGTACATATATATCAACTCACACACATATATATGTGTGTTATGGCACTGTGACTGGTATTAATGAAAATCTTAAATACTAAAATTAAACACACTTTAATTAGAGTCTAAAAAAAAGTTTGTCATTATGGCATCATGTCCTTGTAATAAGTATTCATTAAAATCTGATAAGCAGAAATGAGAAACAATTTTACTATACAAAACTATAATATTGGTAATATTGGTCACTGTTTAGCTCTACGTGTGTTCTGTTAGATAGAGACATGGTTACAGAATCAAATTCTTAGCTCGCTAATGAACAATTACATCATTAGCACATTTTGTCAGTACCTGAGTTTATGGACCTGAGTTTATTGCTCTATTTTGCTCTCTAATGGAATAACTGAGCCTAGCTCCTTTTTTTCAATCTTTCAATTCAATTATGGTCCACAAGACGATTTGAAGTTTGAACATGAGTCTAAATTCAATTGGCCTGGCCTGTATATTTGACACCGATGGTCTAAAGATTCACTGTCACAGAGCAGGTTTTCATGATGTTTCTACAAAGTGCTAGGTACAGGAGACTTTAAGTTTTTCTCAATAAACCTTATTAGTAAGTTATGTCACATCATTACTGTTATGTGACTTACTGCATAATAAATACAGTGAACTACAAATTCAGCTGTCATTGTAGTGTAAATCATCCTGGAAAAATGTCACAGGACACTTTATATCAACAAAAATCTGTCAATACAAGCAATAAATTGACATCACATTTGACAAGAAACAGTAATTTTGTCAGATAATGCCTATTTAAAGCTCTATAAATATTAGTATTGATTGATGTCAGTTGTCATCAAGGGTTTACATCAGTTCATTGTTGTTTAGCTCTATAAACTCTATAAGTAAAGTGTTACTACAATGCATCGTGCAATCTGCGTGCTTAATCATTGTGTTTGATTCAAACCATGTTGTGTTATTAGATAATCTTTAGTTAAATACATTTAATGTGTGAGAGAACTTAAAAAGTGTCAGCAGTTGCTCTCCAGTATGTGTAATGTTATGTATACCATTTTTGGTCCGAGTACTGTTGTAACATTTCCTGAAATCGCTGGCTGACCCTAGGCAATTGAATTGTAATCAGATATTTTTGCTCAGGCCATGTACTTGCCACAGTGCTTGAAAGTGCAAGCCTCAATTACCACATGTGAAGAATAAATAGCAAACATCCGAAAAGATTAAGCCTAAAAAAGAGAAATGGATTTCATAGAATCTCCTCTACAAAGAATACAACTGCATTAAGTCTCAATATTTGAACAGGACTGGTGGGGAGGAAGACTGATTAAAATGAGATGTGTGATTGTGTGTCTTAGGAAATGTATAAAAAGGTGCACAGATGGACAGATATATCAGGGGAAATTTTCAACAGCATATATACAAGTAGAAAGAACATGATATATACAACACAAAAACTCTGTGTACAATGTTTCCATACAGCAGGTAGATAACCTTATTAAACTCAGTAGCAGGTAGATATAACCTTATTAAAACCCATGAAATGGATTGTAATGTGATATTTGCAGGATATGGTCTAATTTGAAATGTGTAATCTTTTTTTTTCTGATCTCTGATTTAGTCTGATATATTTTTCTTCTTTGAGGCTCTGTGACTGTCTGTGTGCCTGTCTCTGTCCTCTGATCCTTTTCTTTCACTCTAAATCTCTGCCACATTTTACTCAGCTTGCTATGATGGCTCTCTGTCTCAAGCGTAACTCATTTCTGCTGTCTTTTGTTGTCTTTCTTATTCTCTATCTCTGTCTTTTCTCTCTCTCCCTCTGTCTCACTTTTCTTTGTTGGAACGCGCTCCCCTTCATGCTTAAGGGCCGGCTGTGTCCTCATCGAGCACAAGGACAATAAGTTCCTCAGGCTGTGATTAATAATCACCAGCTGACTCTAATCACCAGG
This sequence comes from Stegophilus panzeri, assembly GCA_024331685.1. NCBI lineage: Eukaryota > Metazoa > Chordata > Actinopteri > Siluriformes > Trichomycteridae > Stegophilus > Stegophilus panzeri. The sequence continues at coordinate 11,171,246 of JANDJT010000092.1, read as the reverse complement.
TAATTAATAGTTGATATGGTGGCTTACAAAAACACCAGTGCCATTAACCTGAGCAGTATTGCTTCTGATTCCTTCCACACCTCACCAAATGTTTCTGGGGATGTGGCCAAAACGTGGGGAAATTAACACGCCATCTGCATTTAGGCTCTATTTTGGTTTGTTTGGTAAGTTCTATGAAAGTGAGAAAGGATTATGGGTTTGCAGTGGAGAAAAGTTCAGATCATTGATCTTATGCTTTAAGTAGAAGCAGGAAGAGACACAGCAAATACTATTAAATACTATACAGTAAATCTACTGTGGTCTTTACTACTAAAATACGCCTGTATTTAGAGTTGAATTAAGTGTTTGCAGTGAGGATTTAATATTGAATTATGCACATTAGTATTCATATCGCAGACATAACTATGGATTTAAGCACTACTCTGAATTTGCCTAAAACAGAGGAGTCTGTTTCTCACCTTGAACTTAAGCCCAATATTCTTGTGATATTAAATATAGTGCCACTGTCTGACAGTTTAATATATTTCAATATGTGACAAAATGTGACATTGAAATTCATATTTTGGGCTGTAAATACATTCAAATAACTATGGAATGCCATTTGAGGCCAATATTAAATATATAACTATGACACAATTAATGAAGTAATAGCCTATTTAAAGTTCATGAAAATGATTTTTCCACAGAGAGGACATCAGAGGAGATTAGATCTTAAATGGAGACATTACTTACGATATTGAGGACCAGATTTTTATGGATAAAGTTATAAAAAAAATACTTGCATAAAGTGTGCTGTAAGTGTAACAGATTAATGTTCGCTCTGTTTATCCAAACTATGCAGTGATTTTAGGTGATAATTCCAATTAGGACTATTTATGCAGCAATATACAGTAATATATATACAATCAGCTAGACTCCTATTATGTTTATTTCAATGATTTCCATCTTCTCATCCATATATCATTAAACTTGTCTTTTTAATGTTCATTAAAAAAAAAAAGTTTCCTCCTTTTATGACACATCTGACAGAAAAAAAATACTGTTCAGTCTGTATTTCCCTTCCCTAATTTTTCAAGTTTAATAGTAAGTGCTTGTGTTTAACAATGCTGTTGAAAAATCCTGTCTCAGACACTTCTACTCATCAAACATCTTGCAACCCTGGAGGCCTGAACTACATGCAGATCATTTGCATAATCTGAATGGGGCCAGAAAATCAAATGCATAACCAGTCTCTGAATATGAGTAACTTTCGCATTACTGATACAACTTTTCTCCAACTCTGAATACGGCCCATGGTGAAGTACTGAAGACCCAAAGCACTGCTGGTGGTACTCCTCTGCATATTGAGACCAGACTGTATTTATGAAGGTGCAATAAAAATAAAAGCATTATTATTCAAGACACACGTGTACAGTACGTCTCTGCCTGGGACTTATGAATATTTCACATTATTTGAGAAAGCTCAATTTTCTTTTCCAGACTGAGGTTACGGTTAACAGAGCATGATATACAGAACCAAACAGAACTTAGAGGGTTTTTTTTCAGTCTTCCTGTCAAAAACCCAAAAATGCTTGACCAAAAATATACCTGAATTTGTTGGAGTTGATTTGATATGCTTGGGCAGCACATACTCTATTGGAATAACATGTTTCCAGCCTTGCTGTTCCAGATCCTATTATGACAAAAACAAAGCATATTGATGAAAAATATTGTATTCCAAATACTCATACTATATAGTATTTGATATATTTTGACGCTTACTTTGGAGGAGCTGGAGGAGTTTAATTAATATGTCTTTTATTATAATTGGAAATACAAAAAAATAGGATCTATAATATGTTTTATGGGATTCTGTATATTTTCCATTTTCTCATGGGCCACAGAGGTTCTTCTCTAAAATAAATGAATGCATTGCTCACTGGTAAGTTAACATTTAGTGTACAATAGCATAGATAAATTAAATAAGCGCTGTTTCTTAATCTGCTGTTTTGATTTATCATTAATCATTTTCTCCCCATGACTTCATCTCTCCACTTACATCTAAATTAGGTTGTGCAAAAAGAGGATTTTCCCTTGATGTTCTCATCACAACATATGGGGGGGGGAAAAAACCCTATAACAACAGTGCGCCACAGTTAACTGAGGTGCACAGAATTAAGCCTGATACAAACAGTGGAAAATTGAATCAATTTGTCTCCTCTAAATGGATCTGATATGTCACCCAAATGCTCAAATGAATGCTCCAGCCTCTTATCTCCAGCTTAATGATGTTTTCTATTTTTTTACGCTTAATATAAGTTTCAGAGGAACAAGCAGGGAAGGCAATAAGCAAAGAAGACGTTGAATTAGGGCTGGAGATGGGATTGTTATGTGTTCAGATGCTGGAATGAACTGGCTACAGGAGAAGAGTGCTGTGTTAAATTGATAAGTGGTCATGCACACTGATGGCAATGCCCTCTGAAGTATTTTAACTCCTCCTTGTTCCCCTCTGTGCTCAAGTGTCGGAATTTCTTTAGTCTGCTCATAGTTATAGGAAACAGGCGCTCCCATATTTCAAGACCTGTAATGTGATTGTGTGTCAATGCAAGCCAGATCTCTGAAGTTTAGCCACATTGTAAGGTTCTTTAATCCATAATGTGTCTAAATTAGAGCCAGTCGACACTCTTCCACATACTGCTGGCTGTTAAATATATGAATCAAACTTTGAATTAATATCCACATGGCTTGTCCAGACTGGTTTGCAGTGCAATCCATCTTCTGTGGGCATGATTCGGTTATGTAAGCAAATTGATGCATAATCCATCGCTGTCGTCCTTGTCGTCACCTCTAAGGCCTTGTTTGATTGTCGGAGTGAACAAATGGCCGGGGTAAAGACTTGCACTGAAACAGAGACTGGGGAAACCAGCCTACTAAACACATCAACAAGAATGATGTCCAATGTGCATGACAACCTGCTTAAGCCCGTGACTGTGCGTGAACTTGTGTTTGCCATATTAGAAAATGGGCAGAAGACTGACATGAGATTTAGAACGTGGGTTAAGGGCCACATGAAGTTATTAAAACAAGGCAGCCTAAAAGCATAGGGAATTCATAAAGTGAAACTGAATTGTAATTGATTGTCAATGGCACTTAAAGAACTCATTTTTAGCTGTCCATAAGTACTTGACCTTTTGTGTAAGTATCTCTGCATGTTTTCTTCCTTTTTACCTTTTTTTTGACAGCTCAAACCTGGCATTGCATTCAAGAGAAATCACATTAATTTTCTCACTTAGGAATTTGCACCCTTGCTGTCATGAGATGCTAAAAAGAGCACAAATAGTTAAGGACTTTGCAAGTAAATAACAAGCCCAACCTTTTGTAAGATTTTCTGTGGATCACAATGTATTACTATTACTATAACTATAACTATTTTTGGGGTGCTCGTTTAAGATATCATCTCAGGGAGTTTTTACTTGCCACCATCGCTTCTGGCTTGCTCATTAGGGATAAATTCATACATTTAAAATGTATATCCTTAATCTACATAATTCTGTAAAGCTGATTTGGGACAATGTCCATTGTTAAAAGTGATATACAAATTAAACTGAATTGAATTGAATTGAAGGTCCTGCCACAGCATCCCAATTGTTTCAAGTCAGGATTTTGACTCCAAAATTTTAATTTAGCCTTTTTTGAGCCATTCAGAGGTGGACTTATTCCTATGCTTTGGATCACTGTCTTGCTGCATAATCCATTTGTGCTTGAGTTTCGACTTATGGACTAAAGACCAGACATTCTCCTTTAGCATTTTCTGGTAGAGAGCAGAATTCATGTTTCCCTCAATTATTACAAGTCGCCCAGGCCCTGAAGCAGCAAAGCATCCCCACATCATCACACTTCCACCACCATGCTTGACCGTAGGCATGATGTTATTTTTGTGGAATTCTGTGTTTGGTTTACGCCAAATGTAACGGAACTCCTGTCTACCAAACAGTTCCACTTTCAACTCATCAGTCAACAGAATATTCTCCCAGAAGGTTTGAGGATCATCAAGGTGTGTTTTGGAAAAATTCAGACAAGTCTTAATGTTCTTCTGGGTTAGTGGTTTTCACCTCACCCTCTTCCATGGATGCCATTTTTGTCCAGTGTCTTTCTGATAGTGGATTCATGAACAGTGACCTTTATTGATGCAAGAAAGGCCTGTAGGTCCTTTGATGTTGTCCTTGGATCTTTTGTGACTTCCTGGATAAGTAGTTGCTGTGCTCTTGGAAGAATTTTGGAAGGTTGGCCACTTCTGGAAAGGTTCACTACTGTGCTGAGTTTTTCTATTTACAGATAATGGCTCTCACTGTGGTTCTTTGGAGTCCCAGAGCCTTTGAAATAGCTTTGTAACCCTTCCCAGACTGATGTATTTCAATCACCTTCTTCCTCATCATTTGTGGAATTTCTTTCAACTTTGGCCTAGTGTGTTACTGGCTAAGACCTTTTAACCAACTGCATGCTGTTGAAAAAGTTCTATTTAAGTGTTGATTTGATTGAACACGGTATGCAGTAATCAGGCCTGGTTGCATCTAGTCCAGCTGAACCCCGTTATGAATGCAGTTTCATAGATTTGGGGAATTAGTTATCACAGGGGCAAAAATATTTTCACACAGGCCCAGTTGGTATTGGATAACTTTTTTTCTTCAGTAAATACCATTTACAAACTGTATTTTGTGTTTACTCAGGTTGCCTTTTTTACCTTAGATTTTGTTTTAATTTCTGAAACAATTTAGTATGAGATATACACAAACACAGTAGAAATCAGGATGGAGGCAAATACTCTTTCCACAACACTGTAGATCTTTACATTCTAGCTAAACTGATCTTATTATGGAAATCTTAATATTTTTTTCAATATATCATTAACTAAGACTTTACACATCACAAAGAATCATCAGTCACAACTCATTGACAAACCAATAAATATAAAAATAAACTCTAGCACAACACACAGGTGCAACAGAGATGTCATTTGGAGGAACCCTCTCACCTTGATGAGGTATCGTGGATCCACTGATGGGGTTGTGCTCCTGTCATATCCTAAAGTGTGATGAATGAGCTGTCTCCATATGTATAGGAAACATGTCCTCCCCCCATGGATCAGGCCTCTGTGTTGTCATGTTAACAGCTAGCTGTCATTTTAGCGTTGAGCTCTGATTAAAGTGGAGCTGTAGAGGATGTTCATCCATAATTTTTTTACAGTTAATAGATTATCCAATCAGATTGTAGATGTACACATTACTATTTATCTCACAGTTTAATGTTGATGTGATCTGTACAGGTGCATATGATGTTAAAGCCATGGAGATTTTTTAGCTGTTCTATACGAAACAAAATAAAGGTAAAACAAGGCTATAAATTGAAATTTTGTGAATATAACACAAGCAAAGAAATAAGCCACTAAATCCAACCATGTCTCGCACTTGGATATTTGTAATAATTCACACAACCTGCTTTGGAAGAAAGCTATATAGCTTCAGGTTATGGTTAGGGCTAGGGCTAAAATTTGCACCTTTTCCTATGACATTTCTATCTCTTCCTATAAAAGCAAACAAAATCGGACCACACTGTATGCTTATTCAAATTAAAACTTCTCATGAGATCAAGTTGCAAGGTTACAGTGTTGGCGTATGTGGGTGTGATGGACATGTTCTTATTTTCAGAACATCAGCACAGGCAGCAAAAGGACTGGATTTGAATGAATACATATTATACCACAGTGCTGTTCAATTCTGACTTGTCAGAAGGTGTTGATTAATGTTCTATCAACTTACCATACAGCTGCTCTGACAGGAGTGCCGACTGTAATTCATATCACAGGTTTATTTTAATACTCTCGCTCCAATACATTATCATTTGTTATAGTAACATCTTACACGGGGATTTGTACAGTCTAAAAATGAATGAAACAGAATAAAAATATGTATTTCTTGACTTTTGGAAGGAGTCTCAGCATCTGAGACAGGAATGTCTTACTTATCAACACAGTGTACTGATAGCTCAATAAAGTAACATAAAGTAAATCATGGTATTTAATGATTTCATATTGATACTACATCTTTGTGGTAAAAATGCCATTAATGTTAAATTACCACAAATGTGGCTTTCGTATTATTGTGCTTTTGTCAAAATTGGACTACTGCCACACACTACTCTCGGGTCTCCCAGCCAGCTCCATCAAACCCCATCAAACACACCTCGTTTCAACCAAACCAAAAGGACCCATGTCACACCTTCTTCATCTCCCTCCACTGGCTTCCTGTAGCTGTCCACATCAAATTCAAGGCCTTGGTGCTCACGTACAAGACCTTGTCTGGAACAGCACCCCATACCTCAACACTCTCTTTGTGGTTTATGTTCCCTCACACAATCTGCGACCAACGCTTAGTAGTGCCTACTCAGCGTGGCTCAAGGTCCCATTCCAGAACCTTCAAACTGACTGTCCCTCAGTGGTGGAATGAATGGAAAGCAGAATCTGTCACTATTTTCAAAAAACGGCTAAAGACTCACATCTTCAGTGAACACTTAACTAAGCCAACCCCCACATTATTAAAAAAAAAAAAAAAAAAAATCCTCGAGAACAATATCTTATATTTCCTCATTTGTAAGTTGCTTTGGATAAAAGCATCTGCTAAATGAATAAATGTAATGTAAATGTATTAGGACCAAGCAGCTTTCACTGCTGCACAGAATTAAATAATTATAAATGAACATGCTCTGTGTTTAGTTTGAGGTGGAAAGATCTTCCTTATATAATATCTTTACATAAGGTCTAAAGATCTGAATCCACTTGCAAGAATTGTTTTTATTCAAGAACAAAACCTCAAATAACACTTTGTCTTTACTGCCTGAAAGCTGTAGGAACAATAATGCATAGCGCATAAGCACTACTAATTGAGTGTTTATTAGTTGTTGGAGATGAGCAGTGCCACCTGGGCTGCATTATCCCAGGCTGTTGTCTTCACTCTCCCTACATCTTGCTCTGTTTACTTTTGTCCAATTATTCTCCCTGTATTCCTATTACTCTCACGTTGTATGAGACTCTCACTCTGTGTCTGTTTCTGTCTCTGTCAATTTACACGTCTCTGTCTCTTGTCCCTCTATACTAGTCTGTCTCTGCTTAATACTCACACTTTATTTTGCTCTTAATCCCTCTCTTTCTACCTCATCATCTTCTTGTCTTTTCCCTCGCTCAACAATTTATCTTGCCTCATTATCTTAACTATCACGCCATCTTGCCGCGTGTGCATCAAATATTCAATCACTAATTCAGGGACTATTAGTTACACTTAAGATTCCTGCCTAACTCATAGAAGATGGATGGTATTTTTACACCGGTTTATTTCACTGCAAGTGATAAATACTTAAGGATAACAGATGGGCTATTTTGTCTCAGGGAAAATCTGGAGAGGCTCCACATTTTGAAACCCAGTTCAGTTTAAGCTATTCCTATGTCTCTGGGGAAACGTGAGCACTTAAAGTCACATACACTATTTTGCTGAATCCAGTTTATGCTGTAACTGTTGTTGCCTCAGGGTTTTTAACATACTGTAAGCGATGAATGGTTAGAGAAACTTAAAAGAGCAGTTTATCATTTTTAGAGCCCTCTGCTGTATGTGAAGGGAATTACACTTGCAATGAAAACACAGATGAGACTCTAAACAGCCAACATATATAGTATATTAGGGATGTAATATAAAACAGATACTATCTGTATCTGTTTAGGGCTCCAAATATCCACATCTGTATTTGTATTCAGATTTAAACTCAAAGTGAGCATTGCTTAAACTGAAAGGGTATTTTTTGTTTCAATTAAATATGAATTGTACCTCTGTGCACCCAGAAACACTGGAAAACAAGGTAGAAACACCTGGAATATCAGGATGGTCTGTGAATACTGGCTAAAAACTCCCAGCTACATGACTCCAGTTCATGATTGGTCCCGATTAGAGATGCACAGTTTTTAATCCTGCTCAGACAGTTATTATTTCTTTTTCTACCATTATTTTCTAATGAATTTATTTGGTTCTATTTCCCAAAATATAAACAAATTAGTAGTCTATGTGAGCCTGACCAGGCAGTTACTAAGGATGAATGAATGAACACTGAATGAGTGTGCACATTCATCTTAATTTCTTTGTCCCGTGAGCTTCATATTTGTCCACTTTTTCCAAGCTTGCATGAAAGTAAAAACCTCATGGGATCTTAGTCCGAAGCACTTCTCTAGTCTCAACCAGATGCACTTTGAACCGCTCTGACAAGCTTTAAAAAAAAAAAAAGAAAAAAAGAAAGATTCATTTCTGCACTTGTATCCATTTAGAGCACATTATCTGTTCATTCTATATAATGTATTTCATTACATTCATACCTACTGTTGTAGGACCTCAGCACACAAGCAGCATAAGATCACCTATCACATAAGACTTAAATCATGAGACCCTGTGTGCAGATGGCTGATTGCTGGGTTCTCAGTGTCCTGTGAACAATGGATGAACCCTCTGAGATGAGCAAACCTCTCATTGATCTAGGCCACTGGCCGAGACATGGTGGCTAACCTACAGGTTGACCCTGACCCTCAGCTGATAACTTTGGGGAAAAAGGGGTGACTCACCCAACCAGGCCGCAAGGACAATCAACAAAGGCAAGGCCCTTTGTTATATTGCCCAGTTCAGCTTCTTTATCACGGTCTTTATCACACCGGTCACACCAACTGCATAAGAACACCTCAAAAAAACAAGGACTACAAGAATAATACAATAACATCTGACATTGCCTATTTTCTTATGTGTTACCCTGTAAATTTCATGCTTGTATCCACAAAGTTGCATTTAGACATTTGATTGTTTAACATGCATGAGTATGATTGATTATGGATATAGGTGTGTAATTAATTATTAGTAATGTGTTAACAGCAGCCAACACATGTCTTATTTGGTATATGTGCATTCCTTGAGTGATTTCCTGAAAGATGAGAGTAAGGAATTGTGGACGAATAGTTCATCAGCTGTTGAAATATTAAGTTTGAACATTTCCCCTGTTTTGAGCTCAATCTAACAAAATGAAAAGCTAAATTACCCATACACTGTATATATTTAATAGACTATGCATTTACTGTTTGAAACCCCCTAT
>JANDJT010000092.1:11139085-11160761 GCA_024331685.1 Stegophilus panzeri | reverse complement strand
TATTTGTATATAGTTATAAATGCATAATTTCAGTTAATTTAATAAACTGTTCAAATTTAGTTCTTTATAGTCTCTTACTGAATATACAATAATTGTTATGCTTATTGATAATGATTGTTTTTACACATGGCAATAAGAAAAGATAATTGGGGGGTGCGAGGTTGGGGCCCAGAGTACAAATTAGCCAGGGGGACCAGAAACCCTAGTGGCGCCCTTGTTTCTAATATACAGTGTAATTGACATAATTTTATTACCAGTCTGGAAACATTTTAAACACTAGTGCAGCTTGAAATGCCACATTTCGATTTGTATACAACTTGGACAGAGGCACAGCAGTGTGTTTGGACTGAGTAGTGACTCTGATGCAGTACTGCCACCTGTTACCTGTGTATGTTGTGCTGCTCTCTGACCCTCGCCAGTCTGCCAGTGTGGCTGTAACGGTTCGCTGTGCGTCTGATTAGTTAGTCTCCTCTTGTGTGTGGCTCACTCGGGGACAGGACATCTGCTTAATTCGGGCTATTGATGATGCCGGTGCCGCACGGCTGGGCCTTATTAATCACCCGTGGCTGAGCACTGACCTTTCGCTGTGTGCTCCTGGCTGTGGCCCCAAGGCCTCCTGGGATGCACACTGACATCCCTCGCCTTACATTTGCTAATGCCAGCCTCTGCTGCAGCTCAGGATTCAGGACCCCAGCCTGGCCAACAGGCTAGAAAGCTCACACTGTGACATGACCATTGATCATCCACTTGCCTGTATGTGTGTGTGTGTGTGTGTGTGTGTGTGTGTGTGTGTGTGTGTGTGTGTTTCTGAAAGAGATTAGAGTCTTAGAACTTTTTGATTTGATTTTGTTAAGCCCTTCTTAGCTACATGTTTAGCTATAGTGTGTGGGGGTGAATATAAATGTGTGTGCACGCATGAGTGTGCACAGTTGGGCGTGCATATGCAATTCATTCTTTACACAGCTTTGTGATTTGGTACTGCTTCTTTAGCAATAAGTGTGAATGCATTTGATTTTCAGATCTTGTAGTCGATTAAATATTTTCCTGATTAACCCTGGTAAAACCTTCCTAAATGAAATGCTACTAAACAATATTAACTCATTATTATGCTACTAAACAATATTGACTCATCTCAATCTTACTTTCCAGGTAAATATGAATGTATGCAAATCTTTCACGTTTTTGTTTTTTGGTTAACAATTTTTCTTCAGAGTAGCTTGATATGAAAGGATGATATGAAAAAATAAAACAAGTACAAATGAAGACAAAGTCATCAAAATGTGTGTTGATTACTATAGTGCTCAGAGCAGTGTGGTGGCCTAGGCTTTATTTACATTTTTCAAGAATGAAAGACTAATAGGTTGTTAATCAGCTTTTATATTTTCAGAGATTTTATTGTAGTTAGAGACCTTACAGGTGCATCTAAAAAAAAATTTATATCGTGGAAAAGTGCATTTTTTCCTGTAATTTAATTCAAAATGTGCAACTTTCATATATTCTAGATTCATTACACATAAAGTGAAATATTTCAAGCCTTTTTTTGTTTTAATCTTGATTTGTTTTAATATATATTTGTACACAGATCAGGGGGTTCGTGTGTGTGCAAAGGATACGGGGTGGAGGCAGAGTGAGAGGAAAATTCATTAGAAGAGCGATGGCAAATGTGGTTGATGAGAACTTGCTAAACTCCAAGGAGGACAAATGGCAGAGAAACAGACCAAGAGAAAATGGTCAGATGAATACAAACTAAATAAAAAAGAAGGATTATGATAAGTTGAGGGCTAGAAGCTGCACCAACATCAGCAAGGCTTTTCAGCGGTGGAGAGACCTCTGAGAGGATTGGTGGAGCGGAGCTATCAACAGTGTTTCTCAGGAATCACTGAGAGCACCTTTTAATAAAAATGACATGTTGCTTAATAGCTTAGAATTGCTTTAGAAGCTTTGGAGTCTAAAGCTAAAGCTAAGCCTAAAAGCTAAGCTTTTGGCCAATCACAATGCAGTGGGTCAGCTGGCCAATCGGAGCACTCTGGGCTTTTCAAAAGGAGGGGCTTTGGATAAATCGGAGCTTTTTAGGCAGCCTGGGAATAGAGGTACTGCAATAATGTACAAATAATGCGTTTTGTGAACATTAAAGCATGTTAACCTATTTTATTACACCTAATAAACAACATAACTAACATTTAAAAAATCATGATATGGCCCCTTGAATACATACATTCAAATATAGGAATGAACTCAAGATTCCACTCTGTCAGTTTACTTTTCACATATTCATACATCTGTAAGAAAATAAATACCACTTAAAAGATGTCTTATCATTATGGCCACATTTAATTATATCCCAATTCAAAAGAATGACATAGCAAACTTGACATCATATGAAGCAAACTAGCCTTCATTTATCGGTCTTTAGGCATTTCTGGCTATTTATAACGTGTTGTCAGGTCTACTGTACTAAATAGCTCATAGCTCTATTACAATCATATAATGAGGGTCGATGAATAATGTTTGTAATTAAATGTAAACCTTAATGCAGTTCAAAATAGTTACAAGCAGACACAAAAAACTACCAAGCAACTTTCAGACAAAATACTACATAGCACAGTTAGCTATATTTAACTTTGTTTTCTGTTAAATGTAAACAGAGCGATAATTAGCTAGAAACAGGGTAAGAAACATTCTGAAGTAACTTTATGACAGAAAATTATCAAGTTAGTCTCAACCCAGCGGTTGGGTAGAAAAAATTAACCCAGCATTTTTTAGAGTGTATAACCAGTGTTAAGCTACAAGCTTACCTACCCTTTTGATAAAGTAGCTAGTTACACCACAAACTATTGTTGTTCTTTTTTTGTGTTACTGAAGATACTTTGCCAAATGGGGAAAAAAAAAACAACTGTGACATTTTCATTTGTGCTAATTTATACATGTTTTGAACAAGGTATGCCAGAACAAAGATTTCATTTTTCTATTTTTAAACTTCTCTTAGTAAGAAGCAGTTAACATTACTTAACTGCAAAATAGCATCAATGGTAAGCTCTGTTCAAGAGACACAGTTCTACACTAATTCAAATTGCACTTGGTTCCAGATGGGTACAGTACTTTGCGAATTTAACTAGCTATGTGAAAAGGAAAAACGTAGCGGTGTAGTGTGCCAAAATTTGGTGAAATAGTAACTTGTCACTAGAAATGCTACATTGTTTTGAAAATACCTTAGCTACTGCCACACCTCTTAAAATTTAATTAAGCTAGTAGCAGCAATACTTATAGCTTGTAACTAATCCCTAACCCTGCATATGACCTTCAGCTAGGATTATGGGTATGATATAATGATGTTAGCCATAACATTAAAACCACTGACAGGTGACGTGAATAACATTGATTTTCTCATTACAGTGGCACCTGTCAAGGGGTGTATATTAGTCAACAAGTGAACAGTCAGTTCTCATAGTTGATGTGTTGGAAACAGGAAAAATGGGGAATTTTGGCAGCACAAGGGGGACCTACACAATATTATGGCTGATCAACGTTTATTATTATTATTATTATTATTATTATTATTATTATATTAATAGTATGTTTGTATGTTAGTATATTTGATATTTATTAGTTGTTGTAGATATTGTTATTGTAGTTATTGTTAGTGGTTTTAGTCGGGATCGTGTCAGCAGATAATAACACAAGTCTGAATTATACTAACATTTTTGACAAACTGTGCTCCCTTTTTTATTCATTCATCTATAATGAGCAATTGATCCTGCTCAAGGTTGCAGTGGGTGTGTAGCAAATCAGTGGGAATAAGTGTAAATACATCACCAGTCCATCACAGGGCATCATGCACATAACTCATTTTAATAATCAATGTACCTACTCGTGGGAGAAAACTGGAGGACCCAGATGAAACCCACATCAACACAAGGAGAATATGTAAAGACAGTAACCTGAGCTTAGGATCGACTCAGGGGCTCTGAAGCCATGAACCTATCCACTGCACCACCATGCTGCCTATGCTCCCTTTTCATAGTTTTGTAATCACACTTTCTCAGCTATTCCACTTGGGAAAAAGATATGCATTTATCTTTAGAAATCATAGCAACATACTAACAAGTCTCTGGATAATACTTTTGCTCAAAAGCTTTTGTAACAAAGCAATGCAGAGGGAACTTCATATAGGTCAGATATTTCCCATACCCGTGTGTAGCTTCTGGCTGCCATTTCCGGAACAGATTGCGTGGGGATTTTTGACAGGACACTGGCACGGAAGTGCGGGTTTGGCAATTAACCTTGATGTCACTGTAATTACTAAGTCACTTTAGTCAAATGAATTAATTTCCCAAAAGGATATCACAACAAAATGATCTCTTCTCCTTGTACAGTGATCCAATATGGATGCCAGTAATTATCAAGAAGGAAGAAAAAAGGAAGAACAGCTTCCATATTCCTGTCCTTACTTAGAGTCTTTTCAGTAATCTGGCCCTGAGGGTGCTGAACACAATGTGGAAATCTCAGAGGAGGATTCTGGGTTTCCTCAGGTGTTCTAGAAATCCCCTGTATTGTCACCAATCCAGCTGACAGTGCCCTTTTAAATGAGAAAGAAGACATTGTTTGGCATTTTAGATGTCTCATTTGGAAACAGCATGTTGGCCTTATAGTACTTTGGGTCCTAAAACACCAGCATGCTGAAGTCTCAGATCTCCACTTAGTCAGATATTACAGAACACTGCAATCAGTGAATGAGTCTATAAGAAATGAAACTTCCCCTGGCAATGTGCAGGTAGAGTGTTGAAGTTAGTGCACAGGGAATAGGCACTACAGCTGTGGGTTGGGATGCTGACTCTAGTTCCCTTTCCATGTTTTTAAACCTCAGCATCCCACTGAGAAGAGAGCTCTTGAGTCTCTTAATTACATGCTGCTTCAATTAGTAAGCATTTTTTTTTTTTTTTTTACATTTCTCTCGTGGCATCACCATTAAGAAAAGCTATTCTACACTACATGCTAAACACAATTATAGATACATAAGGAGTCAAGGCTTGTGCAATATTAATTAAAATCATGTTTTTTTCTCAATGTGTAAACCCCAGCCACCTCTAGCACTTGTTAACAGTGTACAGTGAAAGGTGCAACACTAATGAGACACTGCAGGTTCTTCAAAGTTCCTTAATACAAATACTGTACTTACTTGTTGCAAAGTACAGATATGTCACCTTGTGTGTCCTGGTAACGCTCTCTTAATTTCCACCAAAATATAGCTACAGAGAGTCACGATCAAGAAGCGAGATGACTTCATCGGAACGTCAATTTATTCTGATGGGTCCTAAATAGAATTAATGCACAGAGAGACTAAAATATTATTATATTAACGTTATTAAACTATTCCCTGGGCTCACATGCGGGACTGACAATGATGATGAAGAATGGTCTGCAATGCCATGTAGCATCACTGAAACTAGTTTGATGGCAAGGAAGTGTGAAATTTGTGTATGCAGCATGAAATGTTAAAAAAAAAAAAAGAAAAGAAAAAAAAGAAAAGAAAAAAACGGATGCCATAAGTCTTGGACACTATGAGTGTCTACAGGCACGTAACATGCACAAATATGTTTAATAAAAAAAGAATAAAAAGGAGTGGTTACAGCATTTAATATCTGGGCATAGATCATTTGAACTCATTTAATGTTGAATATGTTCATTTTATGAACACCATTCATTCTTGTAAAAGAAGCATATGTCCCTGAATACATGTCTAGATATCCTTAATGTCTATCCATTTAGAGCTGGGATCCCCAAATGATGGCCCTCAGGCTGGATCTGATTTTTTTCCTTTCAATTCATCTTCCAAGACATTTTCCCACTTACGTTAAAATTATGTAGAATCTGTTTATGGAACTGATCCATCATCAAAATGAAAATGAATATAGACAATACACTCTCGTGTGTGTGTGTGTGTGTGTGTGTGTGTGTGTGTGCGTGTGCGTGTGTGCGCAGAGCGAAAAACATACTCATGTGACCATCCAAAAATACTGTTGATAGTTTAGAGAGATATTAGACTCAAAAGAAGAGTGCTGTTAAGCTATGTTTTGGGGGAAACAAGTGAAACAGTAAGAATGGGAGTGAGGAGGAATTGGTACTATAGGTTTAAAACAAGATCTACTGTTTCATACTTATGGTCCAAACACTATTCCAGAATTTGGCCTAATTGATGACCACTGATCTAGAGTTTCTAGACTTTGTATACTTTATTTGATATTTAGGATGTATCCCTTTTTTTCTCTGGAAAATAGTATTAATGTCTGGTTAGTAACTCACTCCAGGATTTTATGATTCTGCAATTGCAGAAATGAATGCAAAATCATGGAAACTCCGCAATATTTGGAGGAGCTTGCAATTTTTCAAAATTACCACAGATTTTTCACAGATTTTGGCTAAGACATGTCATGCAATATCATCACAACAAGCATTTAGTCAAAGCCCTTATCGATTCACATGCGTTGAACATGAGTGCTGCTAAAGGGTCTCATTTACCAACAAACATCACTGCAAAAGACCATCCAAAACAATTTCGTGCAATTGCAATTTTGCCAATTCAAGTAGTTTACTGCAAAAAAAGCACAAAATTTACATCACAAATTTTGAAATAAAGTTGCAGCAAAATCAAACATTTTTTGCTGCAAAAATCACAAAAAAAACTCTGCGAAATCCTGTACAGACTGATTAGTGTTCAGCCATGTAAGAAATATATCAAATTCTAGGATGTGTGTAGAATCTGGTGCTACAACATTTCATGGATTTCATGACAATACTTATTTAAATCTGTTCCCAATCAATTAAATCTGTGCTGAGTAGCCACAATGAAAGTTTCAATGCTGAACTGGTTTACAAATGCAGCATACAGCGAAGTAGAAGTCATATTTGTTTTTCAAAAAGTCTTAGCTGGGTATATTTATTAGCTATCAGATTATAAGCTTGCTACTGAATGAAATGCATTTGCTTAAAGTTTTCCACTCACCTTTTCAGTCAGTGTTTCTTCTGCTGCAGTACTGTACAGATTTTCATTGTCCCAAATGACATGTTCTTTTAAGCTGCCTCAAATTACAATTTATCAGATGTTAGCGCTTGAGCTACAGTGTAGAGAGTACTTGTCTGTTCATCCCATTCAACAGATTAATGGTGTCCTTAAACAGAAATAGCAACACAATGAAAGTGATGGAGATAGTTTAGTGGCGTCATGTGTGGAACACCATCCATATGTGACAGTGGCATTGCCTGCGGCGATACAGCCCATTTCTCCATCAGCAATACGGTGATAATCTATTGGGATATACTAGCATTAAGGTTGATCGCATTGATGAAAGTTTGGGATGAGAGAATGAGAGGACTATGAAATACTGTAGAGAACGGCAAGTGTGAGGTGACTCACAGTGGCAGATGTCATTAATGATGATGTAATGGAATGAGTTGCATGGCAAATATGGTACAGATTCAGTGATATATCTCATATTGTAATGCCTCTAATGGAATATTTAACCCTTAAATAATGCATGAATTTGATGTGGTATGCATGTTCCTGTGTTTTTGACCCTTTTATTTTGGTACATACACAAAACTGGAGGAGAACTTAATCTTTATTGAAAACTTAATCTTAAACTTTTAATATCTTAATCTTAACCAATTATTATGAATTAAATTAGGAGCTCAACCAATCTGAACTGAGGTGTAAACATAGCAGATGTTTGCTTGGTAAGCCTATCCATTAAACCGTGGGAATATTTTCTTTGGAGAATAGCACAAATTAACAAAAATGTCAGCAAATAAATTTAATAAAAGAAATAACAGAATAATTGTTTTCAAGTCCGGTTCAGTCACTTTCAACGCATTATAAAAACCAACGCGCTATGGAAAGTGTCATTTTGTAGGCTGGCAACTAATCAAATAATTTATTGAACCCATAGTATTAAATTGAAAACATTTGCAGTCATTTGTGAATTACATGATTATCACAACTAGGATCCTTTCTGCATCCTTTTCAGCATTAATATTTTTGGAATATTTTAGTTAAGCACTATGAGATTTGAATAATTATTTGAATATTATTTGAATCATTGCCTGCTTGATATTTGTAAATTAACTTATTATTCTATTGATATTCATACTGCAGTTGAAGTCCATATTTTCTATCCCACAATTTTTGTGAAAGTGAAATATATGAAAAAAAAAAAAAAGTAGCAGTGTAAGCCAATTCTGAATCCCTGTATAAATATTGACTTAAAGTCTTAAAGTTGCCGACCTAAATCTCCATTTCTGAATATGTCCCTGAGTCAATAATCAAATATGTTTGCTCTTATTGACTGGAAGCAGTAAGAACAATGAATAATGCATACAGATCCATGTTAAATGTTTATATGATGTGTTATTTATAAAACACAGCAGATTAAAAAGTTAGGAATGGAGAATTTACAAGATATTCAAATTGATTTTTAATTAACAAGAAATTCAGTCCTTGGTGGTGGACGTGGACTTGTAGATCCTTCTGTCCTCACATAAACGCAGAAGACAATTGTGACTAATTTTCTGCAATGAACAGGTCAACTAAAGTTAGTAAGGTTGAGTCACTTACAGACAAATGCATCTGGATGTTGTGCAGAGGGAAAAAGAGCAAGCAGTAACAGACACCAGCTTCAGATAGCTGGATCATTAGGATGCTGTGCTACTTGTTTTTTGTAGTTGTTATTTTTTCTCACCTCTTTTCTCTGAAGTGCATGACCCTCGCTCCATATCGACACTAATTGCTGGTTAAACTAGCTAGTGATGAGCAAGATGTTCAGGTTGTGTTTGCAGCTTGTAGCAGCTCTGCTGTTTCTCCTCCTGTTCTGTCTGATGGGCTGTGAGACGGCCAGGTCTGTGTGGGGTACAAACCATGGTGGTGTTTATATAAAGGGTTCAGCTCTGTTTGAAGAGTCAACTCTTTTTCACTCCTGGCTTGATGTTCTGACTTTCCTTCAATTAGGCTGGAAAATGTTCACTTTCACACAAATGGTGCTTGCTTGCATTTACGTGTCAGCAGCAGAAAAAGAAACATTTTATTTCTTTCACATTTTATTTCCAGCAAATTTCTTAACGTGTAAATATTTGTATTAACATAAAAACATTCAACAATTGAGACGTAAACTGAAATTCACAGACATTTGATGAACAGAAATGGAATAACTAGTCCCTGAACAAAGTGGGGGTCAATATCAAAAGTAACAGTCAGTATCTGGTGGTCTCCAGCTGCTTTAAATACTACAGTGCATCTCATCCTCATAGACGGCACCAGATTTGTCAGAGCTTGCTGTGAGATGTTCCTCCACTCCTTCACTCCACCAAGGCATTTGCAAGTTCTCTATCACGTCTTGGGGGGGGACACACGGTTACATGTAATTTTCCACTGCAAGAACAATCAGCTGTCCTTCCTGTCTCCCTTTCTTCTGGTGTTTTTCAGAGTCAGTAGAAAGGTCTCTTTAGTGTCCTAATTATTGTAACTTTGACCTTAATTGTCTACTGCCTGTAAACTGTTCGACTGTTCCACAGGTGCATGTGCAATAATTGTTTATGGTCCATTGAACAAGCATGAAAAACATTGTTTAAACCCTTTCCAATAAAGATCTGTAAAGCTTATTTGGATTTTACAAAATTTTCTTTAAAATACAGTCTCGTGAAAAAGGGACATTTATTTTTTTGCTGAGTATATATATATATATATATATTGTTTTTAGTAGGTACATTAGTTTTCCAGCACAAAATTTATTATTACAGAAAAATGTTTGTATGTCAGTAAAGAAACCAGCACATTAAGTGGTAAGAGATACTTCAGATTTCATACGCAAAAATAAGAAGCGAGTGCAACAGTCAAAGTCTCCAGAAGATCCATGGCTGACTCTACAAGATGCTCAGTAAAACTTACAGCTCATTTTCTTATAAAACTGCACAAATTGTACCTGAGACTACTTTTTTTTTTTTTTTTTTTTTTTTTTTTAAAGCAAAGGCTCATCACACCAAATATTGCCTTTATTTCTTTTATAACTGTTTGCTGCTTTTTACAGTATTTTTTTTTTAAATGGAGAAACATTTAATTTCATTATTTTTGAAGGCATCTTGGCCTAGAGCGTTTCTTTATATATATATATATATATATATATAGTACAAAACTGATCTCTCTTAGATCCCACCCCCAAATGGCTCACATACACACATTACACACATACACACTTAGGGCCATATTTAGAGTTGAGTTTAGCACATGTAATGATTTTCAGACCTCAGAACCATGGACGTAAGAGCTATGGAGAGTTTCACGATACTTACGCACCTGGGACTGAGTTTGCCTAATACAGAATTATGTCTTAGTTATGCATGATTCTGACCTTGGACTGAAGCCCATTTTTCTTACATGATATTGGCTCGAGTGAGGAGCTCAATTTATTCATAAATTGAATAAATTTATTCATAAATCATTATATAGTAGTATTTTTTATTCTGAATATGACTAACTTTGCTCACATAATTATTGACATAACTTTTGAACTTAATTTGCCAACTCTCAATATAATCCTTAGTGAAGACCTTGCTGCTTGTGGGAGTCCATAGGGGTTGTAGTTATGTGTGTGTGTGTGTGTGTGTGTGTGTGTGTGTGTGTGTGTGTGTGTGTCACTCCTTTACAGAGGGCTATATTTGCCAAGGTCCATCAGGGGATCAGATGACTAATCAGAGCCCACAAACCCTTTAAAAAACTTCTTCATGCTGGTTTGTATTTCTGTAATGAAACACAGAGTCACATTGACAAACTGAAATGCAGTCCTCCAAAATCTTGCATATCTACAGTGCTGTGCATCAACCAGCCTTCAACTGAGTAGTGTTTGTGCCAGGGTGGGTGTCTGGTTGTATACCCAGTGGCCACATTGTTTTAGTTTCCATGTACATGATGTAAATAACTCCACACTGTAAATAAAGCATTGCTTTGGGCTACAAGATAAATATATGTTATAGCCTTTATTAAATAAAGTTTATTGTTTTCTTGAAGCATATGAAGCAAAGCAAATGCCCCAACACTTCAGAGTCAATATGGGAAGTTGATGAGGGGGTGGTGAAAACGGTATGTAAATGCCGAGCTGGTCTAGGATTAAAATAACTCTGTTTTCTAAGACAATGTTTCTGTTAGTTCAACTCTGTGCAACACAGTGGTGTAGAAGGTGTTGTTGGTTCCTCACAGTTTGTTGGTGCCATAACGGTAGGTGTGTTAGCTTCCCCTAGGTCTGAATGACTATACTGGAGTGCAATGGTTCCATACATATTGAATTTCTGCCTTGTGTCCAGTGTTCCCGGAATAGGCTGTGAATCCTAGTCAATCATTACTACCAGGTTATGGACACCAGGGCCATATCATAATTATTACTTCTACTACTACTACTACTACTACTACTACTACTGCTACTACTACTACTACTAATAATAATAATAATAATTAGAGAAATTAAATGAATTAGCTCAGATAATTTGCTTTAAGCCACAATGACCATTCTGAGCAATCAGAATGAGCATGCAGTAAAATGGTTGGGCTTTTCAGCTCATCAACATGCTGCAGATACAGTATGTTGATGGCGGCTGCTATTTTCTTTAGTAGCTTCTGAGGGTCATCAGCAGTCATTTCTCTCCAATAGGCTGATCTTGGCAATTTACCACACTTTTGAGTAACAGATCCAATTTATCTTTAAGGCAAAGTACTATCCTGGATTTGTTGTCATACCAATGGCCTTAAAGATCAGGAACAGCCTGAATCTGTTTCTCATTTATTCACATGGTATTTATTATTATTATTATTATTATTATTATTATTATTATTATTATTATTATTATTATTATTATTAATAATAATAATAATGTTATTATTATTTAGGATGGATCATAACTAAAATTCCTCATTAAAATGTACCAGAGTAATCAACAAATTATATAGTTTCTGCAGACTCTAATTATCGCAGCTAATGAGTAGTAATGGGATGTTGCTGACAATAATATCCAGAAAAAAATAAAAACATGATTTTTTTGGTGTGTAAAATACTGTAAAAGGGACCAGTGACACCAAGTAGTAAACATGCTTTAGAACTGGTCATCTTATCTGTCTTTTTTATGTGAAGAAATGTGCAATTCGGGTGAATCAGGAAATAAATTCAATTATCTAGTGCTTATTTTCAACGTTGTTAAATATAAGTAGAATTACAATATGAATACTGTTATACCCATATGCCTTTGAACATGTTTATAATTCCACATTGTCTGTGTTTTTCTACTGTATTTTTCTCTCAATTTAGTCACTGCCTATTCCAGCCATTATGAGAGCAACCAAATGTCTTAACCATTGATTCACTAATAACTGCCCTGTTCTGTATATATGAGCTCATATATACATATGTTTACTTTTTTGTAACTTTGAAAAAAGAAAAGAAAAGTATGAGTCAGAGAGAGTTCAGGAAGTGTGTTACTCCTTGCTCCCATTTATTACGGGGGAGGGTGGGGGCACTTTCTGTGTGATGTGTGTGTAAGTCCACTTCTGGCTCTTTCACTTCTCAGCTGAAGTGAGATGGGTTTCGGAACCTCAGGACTCTGGGCTGGCCACTGTCGAGGCAGTCAGCCAGCTCAGAACCTGGGGATCCCGTATGGATCTGGAGGGGGAATCAGAGACGAGCACTGCTCTATCTCTCACTCTTTCCTCTGATGTTTCACTTCCCGGTTTTGGAGCTCATGTCAACCCTGAGCTGTCACAAAGCAACGAAAATCTGATGCTTTCCCTCCCACAAAATATGGAATGTTAACGTCACTACAAACCATCTGACAGCATGAAAACTACTGCCAAATCTGTCTCCATGGATTCTGTGTACCCATAGAAATGGGTACTGGGTCCAGTTCATAGCTCGACCCCCTCCTACTCCCTCCTCGTGCTCACCACAGTAGTCAGCACAATGCTGAGCCTGACGTTAGCCCAGGAAGTAGATCTCTCTTGGACAAATGGGCCATAAAACATATACCTCTTCTCTGAGGGAGGGAGGTTTTACAGCCGTTATTTCCTGGTCCACAGAAAAGATGGGGTATGCGGCCAATTTTAAATCTGTGTCATCTAAACCATACTCTTCGGACTTACAGATTCAGGATGTTGACGCTCAAATGTATCGTTCCACAAACTCAGTTTGAAGATTGATTTGTGACGATTAATCTAATATAGATAAATATTTCATTGCCCAGTCACAGAAAGTTCTTGAGGTTCACATTTGGAAGCAAAGAGTATCAATATCGGTTCTTTCTTTTGGTCTAGCTTTATCCACTTGCACCTTCACAAAGGGCATGGATGCCTCTCTGGCTCCTTTGCGACTCCAGAGCATCCGTGTGCTAAACTACCTGGATGACTGGTTAATTCTAGCATGGTCCAGGAAGTTGGTGATTCAACATCGAGATGTTGTTCTCGCCCACGTGAGGAGCTTGGGGCTCAGGTTGAACCTAAGGGAAAGTTGTTTCTCCGGTCGAGAGGGACTTTTCTACTGGTTATATGGGATTCAAACACAGTGAGGGCATGTCTATCCCCAACATGAGTAGGGCAATCCTATCAACATTGAGCAAGATAACGTTAGGTCTGGGCATCCACTCCAGTCTCTATGGAGACTGTTGTGGCTTATGTCAGCAGCAGCCAACGTCATACCATTGGTCACATTGCACATGAGACCGTTCAGTGGTGGCTGAAAGTTGGGGTTTCTTCCGAGGACGACACCCCTGAGAGTAATCAGTGTCATGCGGTGATGCCTATGTGCTCTGAGAACTTGGAGGTGTCCCCGGTTTAAAGCCTCAGGTCACACTCTAGGGGTATCTTTTATCTCAAGATGGTAATGTCAGACGCCTCCCTCATGGTCTCTGGAGCGGCCCTCATCTAGTGTGGCATATAAATTGCCTAGAAGTGTGGGCTGTACTCCTAGCACTGAATTCCTTCCCTTCAGTTGAGATGTCACCATGTGTTAGACAATACAGCAGTGGTCTCACATATCAACCACCAGGGAGGATTACATTCGTGCCACCTGTACAGGCAGGTTCAACTAATTCTTCTTTGGCAGAGGGGAAGTTTTGTCAGTGAGTGCAATGTACATTCCAGGCAACCAAAGGCAGGGGCTGAGGCCCGGGGATTGGAGGCTCCATCCAAGTGTGTGAGTCCATATGGCATAGGTTTGGCCCAACAGAAGTGGACGTGGTCGCCTCAGAGGAAACAACACACTGCCTGCTGTGGTTCGCCCTCAGTCCTTCTGCACCAAAAAACCAAAGGTCAGGGCTGGACGCCATGGTCATGTCTATACACCTTTCCCCCGATTGCTCTGCTCCCATGGGCTCGAGACAAGAGTTTGCCAAGATCGTGCTATCTACTGCTAGTAGCACCGGACTGACCAGCCCAAATTTGGTTCTCATGGATAATATATCTGCTGGATGGCACTCCCTGGGAAATTCCAGTTCGCAGGGATCTATTGTCTTAAGCCAGAGGGTTGATTTATCACCATCGACCGGAACCTTGGAAACTGTGAGTCTGGCAACCGAGGTTGTAGAGACCGTGTAAAACACTAGGAACTTCAGTGAGACCCAGTAAAATGCGCAATGGCTACAGTCCCTGAGTTCTTACAGAAACGTTTCTCAGCAAGGTTGGCTCCTTCTACAATTAGGGTCTATGTGGCCATCATTTCAGCCAGCCATGCCCCTATTGATGGAGCCTCTGTGACAGACCATATCCTCAGTATGATGGAGTGGGTATACTCATTCCCACAGCGTGAAGCTCACACAACATTGAGTTTCTCAGCCTCTATTATTTGAAGCAAAGACGCGGTTCACAGGCATGCCGCAGTATGACAAAGCTATGCAACATCTCGTTCCCTTGTCAGGGAACAGGGTTACAGGCGTAATCCAGACATTTTTGCTGTCTTGGACTTAAAGGGATAGTTCACCAATTCTGTCATCAATTACTCACCCTCATGTTGTTCTAAAGCCATAAGATTTTCATTCATCTTCGGAACACAAATGAAGACCTTTTTAATAAAACCTGGGAGATTTTTTTCCCTCCATTTACAGTCCAGTAACCAAAACTTTCAAGCTCCAAACAGTTCATAATGGCATCATAAAAGTAATCATGTGACTCTATTGGTTTAATCGCAATTTTATGGAGTAATATGAATGCTCTGTGTGTGATAAAAACTAAAATGAAGTCTTTATTAAAAATATATCTTCACTTCCCCATAGATCTCCGATGTGGGTTCATGAGAAAACCATGATGCATGCATGTTGTGTTTACATGAGGGCGGACAAAAAAGTCCTCTTCTATGTCGAAATCTGAAGATATCTTTGTTACAAAGATTGTTCTATGTGACTCAGTTTGTGTACATTGTCCCTCTTCCACTGTTCAGCACTTCCATATCCTGAGAGTGGACGTTCTCATGATACATGGGCCTAATGGGTTTGGAACAACATGAGGGTGAGTAATTGAACACTGAATTAAAATTTTTGGGTGAACCCTTTAAATTCACAATATCCCAATGATAGAGTAAACGCTTCACCGTTGCACCACTCTGGAAACTGCTAGTCATGTTTAACAGAAGTGCATCCAAATACTAGTAGACCAGACTGAGAATTTACCTTTATTCATTTGTAACAAGGGAGAATCAAACCCAAGAAAAGAGTCATAGGTGTTAAGTAGTCGTCTTGGAATTTAACAACACAACACAACACCACAAATTACCAGTAAAAAAAAAAAAAAGTCTGTGCACAACTGTGTTATCACATCTCTAACAATACTGACATATGACAACAATGCTAGCAAGTCTTCACAAACACAGAAAACAAAGAAAGGCTAATGAGACCCAACAAAACAGTTTTACAGTTATACCACTTTTTAAAAACTCTTTTATTGCCAAATATACAGCTTAAATAACTAAAAATTCAAAAATCCTAAAAAATTAATCAGATCAAATGTTTTTTAATGAAAGCAATCATTTAGTTTCAGTTCAGTATCAAACATATCATATTATACAATAGAACCATGCTAAAATGAACAATGGAAACAACAGAAGCCTGAATATCACAGGGAAAACAACAACAGGAAAGCAAACTATATAGGCTAATACAATTCTTTACAATTCTGGGCCAATATAATTTCGACTCTTCCAAGTGCTTCCACGAATCTTGTAATCCCAGCTGTTCAGGAAAAATATCTCCACTGTAATGATGCAACAATCTCTGCGCCTGCTTGTAGACTCAGTTCCAGTCTGACAACTGTCTCATCCTGCAGCAAGTGTGCAGCTGGAGGAGAGAGGAGGACAAGAGGGAAAGCAGTTGACGTGTGATGGATATAATGCATGTTCACTACAAGGGTAAAGTACCTTTTGCTTTACAGCTTCAGATGTCCTCTGTGCCATGTAAAATTGGACTCAGTGGGACCTTCAGAACTGCCATGGCAGTAATGCCAACTACAAATCCCAATAGCACACTCCATTCTGCAAATTATAACCATGTTGGTGAGGGGTAACCAGACAAGCAGAGGTTGGGCCATAGAATTTTAAAAACAAGACTGGAGGGAATGCAAACAGACTTGGTTAAGCCATTATGTGACCAGTGTCAACAGAACCCACCCACAAACCAGCTGTCTCCTCCATATCACAGCTACCCACCAGAGTGTGTTTCCTAGGCCATAGATGGCTATGGCATCATCAAGATTTGAACTTCCTACACCAATCTACCAATGAGAGGGAGAGCACTTTTCTGTTGTACCAGTCAGGATTTTTTAAAATAAAAAAATAAAACCAATCAATCAATCAATCAATAGGCCTACAGCGACATGTGAGATCAAACACTTTACAAATATTAGGTGACCTTCAAAGACCCTGTGTGCAGGGGTTTCCTCCAGATTCTCTGATTTAATCCCAGATTTATATAAATTTAGATTTTGAGTTATTGTCACATTACTGTTTACCCAGTTTACACAATCATAAAAAGTATAAAAAGTGAGTGAAAGTCTGAAGCTGCAGGACTGTCTTCTTATTATTGTTCATTTATCAATCTTCTAGCAAAGTTGTATGTAAATGTTTGCGTAAACCAAACCGAACTAAAAATGTCTGCCGGATTTACAAAAGTTTCAGAAACACTGATTTTCTTATACTTCTCTAGGTCACTCTGTATTTGGGCATCTGCTAAATGCTGTAAACATAATAAAAAATAAGCTATTTAACACTAACTATATTTCATATTTAAAGGTGCAGTAATCCATGCAAATTATGTGATTTGAAGTCAATCAAGTTGAGGTTTACATAGGTTGAGGTTAGTTGTCTTATGTGTAATTTTACACAAAATCAAGAGCACTAATAGGATACAAACATGTTTCCCAATTTGCAGAATTTTCATGAATATCAAATCTCTTGTGTAAATGCTCCTACTAACAATTTACGCAGCAATCATATTCAACTTGATAAATGAGGCCCAATTGTAGTATTTTACAATTGAATATGAGTGTCAATGATGTTCATCAAATAAAACAATACTTACTTGCAAAGCCCCTTCTAGCAAACTGGAGAAAGACTAGTCTTGATAGTTTGGTCTTTTAAAGTTTATAACCAGTATTAAAGTTTGCTATAAACTTTTACTCTATAGCTGGCTTATCGTATTGAAGAATAATATAAACCTATACAGTTTAGATTAATGATTTTTTTTTTTTTAATGAAAAGTTTAATTTAAGTTGATATTACCCCATGTATGATCCCTGACTAAATTAAAATACATGCATTTCCTATAATAATAACTGTATATGCATTTTTATGTTATAAAATTAAATTCAAGCATAACACTACCAAATCCAGTTCCTTAATCTCTGGATTTGGTAGTGTAGGAGCATTTTTAAAGTATCATTCAGCAACAGAAAATGTATAGAAAACTGACACTGATACTGATAATTGTAAGTTAAATATCCTAAAGGTGATATTTTTATATGACCTGTTCCCTAAAATGTCATTCTGACAGTATATTTTCCTTTTATTTTTATATCTTTGGTACAAGATCTTGTATCAAATCAACCATATCAGCAAGATTCTTCAAAGCCCCAAGGTTTCACTTGAAACACTTAAATGAAAATCCGGGAGCAATATCTGGAAATCTTCAGAGAAAGCAAACTTTCAAACTGATGCTAGAGAGATTGCAAAAAATCTAGAAATTAAAATGACATTTCCTTAGAAAAAAAAGATGGAAGACATCAAGGCAGTACCTGTATGAGAATAACAAGGACACTCAATTCACACCAGAGGAGTCCTTTAGCAAGGAACTGTTTCTCCCCTTAGTGGTCACTTAGTTTGAATGGCTGATTTTTCAAACAAAGATTTTCACGTTCTGTATTTATTTATTTTTTTCAAGAGAAAATACGAGACAGATTATTCAGAGTGGTCAAACTGAAGATAGCTGCAAGAACCTGGAGAAAACAGTGATTCAGAGGATTTGGTGTTGGAGATTGGGGCTGCCCTTCACAACATTCCTGATTATGCATCTACCTCCCCAAGAGACATGCTAGATTACGCTTACAAGGAACAACTTCTGAATCTATATGGAAACATGAGCATTGCCCTTCATCTCATTCTGGCTGTTTTAAGCAGTGTTGCCTCTTGTGAGAGAAGTTTTTCAGCTTCATAACTGATAAAATTATACCTGAGTCAACCATGTGCTAGGAAAGCACACTGAACAGAATAGCCGAATGTCTTTAGATCTGGATGACAAAGTGGCTGCATTTGCATTAGCTAAGACCCTTAAGCAGCCTTTTTACATATGTAGAGCATTATTACCACAGTGTAAAACTAACCTCACTTTAAATTCAATTTGCAATGTACATAGTTTTTAAATGAAATAAATGTAAACTTCTCTTGAAGTTTCAATTATAGTGATTTACAGTAAAAGGTTCAACAGAAAGAGAAACACATGCCCTGTGTCCCAATTGGCATACTATCCATTCTAAGTAGCAACTAAGACAAGAATTAGTATGTCCCAAATTGAAGTATGATGAAATGACTATCCCAAAGGTACCTGGATGGTCTACTATTTCTGTAAGATTTTTGAAGTGTGGATCTGTGGACACATTTTCAGATAATATTGCCCACAATACCTTGCCTAAGAGAGGATGATCAATATAATACAAAAGTGTACTTTTAAAATGATTATTTTTTTTGTTTTGATTCTTTATAAAGGCATCTGGGTAACATAATGGGAATAAAGATTTCAAAACTTCCAGGAGGGGCCGTTGGATCTTCCTGCCTGGGGTCCCTCACAGTCCCTAGAATTGCCTCTGTGTTGTAAAAGTGTTGTTGTGACTTCCTTATCACATCTCTGGTGTGAACTGACCATGTAAGACCCTTGGCGATGTGGACACCAAGGAATTGCTGATTCTCACTACTGCAGCTCCATTTATGATGAAGGTGGTGTGTGTTTTTTTTCCTGTTTCCTGTAGTACAAGATCAGTTTGTTTGCCTTATTAATGTTGAGGGATAGGTCATTATTCCTGGTGCTGCAGTGACCGGAGTTCTGACCTCCTCACTGAAGGCCTCCTTGTCAATGTTGGAGATCAGGCCTATGACTGGAGTGAAAGTGCTGCTCCTGTAGTAATAATTCACTTGAGTAAAAGTACAAGTAGTGCTCAAGAAAAGTAATTAAGTAAGAGTAAATAAGTAGACTGGTGAGAAACTACTCGAGTGATTACTTAACAAATTGCTTTTTCATATATCTACATTTGACACTACTAATCTGAAAACCTCCCATTTTATATTCTGTTCCATTTGTTATATTTTTAAATAACCATGACGAAAAACTGGGCAAGCTAATAGTGAAATGATGCACTTAATTAATTTCTTCAGTAGGTCTCTATTATTTGAATTTTAGTGGGTATTGCACTTTCAGGGGCAGTGGTGGCTCAGTGGATAAGGCTGATGAGAAGGCTGAGCAGTGGTTACTGATCAGAAGTTCAAGGCCCAGCACTGCCAAGCTGCCGCTGTTAGGCCCTTGGGCAAGGCCCTTAACCCTCAGTGGCTCAGTTGTATAAATGAGATAAATGTAAGTTGCTCTGGATAAGGGCATCTGCAAAATGCCATACATGTAAAATGTAATGTAATGTTCTACACTGCCACAATTATAATACACACAGCCTTTGGAATCTTTATTTATCTCTCTAGCTATCAAACAAAGGGCACAAATGCCCCAGTTATTTAATTTGATTTATTTATTTCTTTGGCTGGCAAGTAAAAGTACCATATATTTGAGCTAAATTACATAAAACCAAGTAGTCTTTTCATATCTGAGGAATGCATTTTGAACAATTATGTTAACTAACATGGATCAACACTTTTTTCCCCCAAGGATCACATGTGCTCTTAAGTTGAAAGGTTTATGAGCACACAAAGAATTTTAGGGGGACAATGAAAATGTATCAAATAATGTGTTTTTCCTTAATAAAGGGATACAAGGAGACATTTACAATCAAAATCAAAATATTAAATCAAAATGACTGAACTTGTTTGAATGATTTAATTTATTTGAATACAAAAAGTACACTACGTTTTTAATTATTCCTGCTTCAAACTGCATTTATTTAATAATTATGTAATTATTTATACTTTAAACTGCTTTAAACTGTATAAACAGTATAAATGGGATGAACACCTCTATAATAAAGTAATTGATCTTAGTTCTAAATGCCAAAAACAACACACTGTGCATGATTTTATTTTTATATTTTATTTTTATGCATACCTCTGTGATTTATTGTGTTCCTTGCCCGTAACAAAGGCACAGTTGCCCGCTTGCTTCTGCCCTTTGCAGTAGCATCTGCTTGCAGTAGCCTACATTAAATTGTCCTCTGAGCCACGGGAATGTTCTCTGCCACTGCGTATTAAAATTGTATTTCCTACTGGCGGTGGAAGATGAACTGATATCGCCGACGGGGGCTTCCTTGGTTTCAGTTGAAACTTCAGAAACTTTTGAAATAATGATTAATATGCTTCATACGTTGCTAGCTAACTTGTTGCGTATGTTGCTAGCTATCTATGCACTGCGTGTTCACTCTAGAGTTTTTTTTTTAGAAAAAGGGGAGTCTAGAGAGTCCTTTGCGCTGACAAGGGATCACATGATTTTTTTTCAATGGACAGTATTTTTGGTTCAGTGCAGTGACCACGCTGTTATCTGTTTCAGACTGTTGCGTTATCAACTTTTTTTGTTGGGAAGAAATTAGAGGCTGCTTGGGCTGAATTTTATAATACTTTTTATTTGCACACGTGCTCTTAAATACATTTTACAGTTTGCATAAATCTATTTGTAGTTGCAAATATGAGTGAAACACTCGCACTGTTGAGCCCTGGCTAACCAAGTGAGCTATGCTGAAGTGAACACCACCTCGATTATTAACAGTATACAGTACATAGAAAGGGAATGTTATCTGGCTAGTTAACTTAGCCAAATGATGTTGGGGTTTGAGAAGCTTGCTAGGTTCATTATGTTAATTCATACATAGTTAGTTATCTAGCAAAGATGCCCCTTATACAGTATCTCACAAAAGTGAGTACACCCCTCACATTTTTGTAAATATTTGATTATATATTTTCATGTGACAACA
>JANDJT010000092.1:11087701-11114969 GCA_024331685.1 Stegophilus panzeri | reverse complement strand
GATCCAATATAGGTTGCTTGACTGTTTTGAATTATTATTATTATTATTATTATTATTATTATTATTATTATTATTATCTTTTGTGAATACCTTTATGTATTGGCATTGCAAATATTTAAAAAATGTTACTTTAACTATGTTTAACTATGATGGCCATCTTTGTGTCATGGCACACAACACATTTTGGTTATACAGTTGTTTACAGAAACCTCAGTAACTCGGCTCAGGATGGGTTTACTTCCTTGGAACAAAAACTGATCTCTAGTGCACATTACAAGGTACTTGTACATTTATAAACATTTTGCACATCCTTGTTCCTTAGACTTAGAGCTTAAGTCCAAATGTAATGCTCAAAATTGCTCACTGTTCCACTTTTAGGGTAAATTTATAATGGGAAGGGTTCAGGTCTCAGTCTTAATTTTTATTAGGGGGTACCTAGGTAAGTATAATGTGCGTGCAGAACATTTCAAGTTTGAGACTTTCCTTATTTATTTATTTTTTAATGGGGGCGAGAATGTGAGTATCCATGTACGTAGGATCATCCAGAGCTGAGACATTGAAGTTTACGTAAACAGCTGTGTAATCAAAATTTGTTGTGTGCTATGACACAAAGATGGCCATCATAGTAAACAAAGTAAAATAAAAGAAATAAAAAAAAATTGGTGGTTTTGCAATGCCAATACATAGAGGTAATCACTCAAAAAAATAGAGAAATTAAAAACGATCAAGCAACCAACTTTGCAATTATTGGACCACTTGAGATGGAATGACCCAGCTGTGTGATACATGCTTTTAGCAGAGGTACAGTGAAGGTGGTAACACCAATACTCAAGTCTCACAATGGTAGAAACATGCACAAAAGGAGTGTCTATTTCATGTGTATGCAAAGTCTGGAGCACTGGCAGCATTTTTCCTGAGGGACAAAACAGAAACAAAAAGTGTATTATCACCTTCCTTCGAAGCACAAAAATGCAAAGAATTATTTACCCTCACCGGCCAGGCCCCAGGATAGAGAGATTTGCAGTGCAATGCTGATTGTGTGTCCTGAAAGCCTTTGGGGAATCACATGTTCCCTTGGTAACCGGAAAAGGGGAAATAAAATAAAGAGGGCTGAAAATGAAATTGTAGGTAGGATGAGGTGCATACTCTTAGGTGCACACATGCGCTCTTATGCGCT
This sequence comes from Stegophilus panzeri, assembly GCA_024331685.1. NCBI lineage: Eukaryota > Metazoa > Chordata > Actinopteri > Siluriformes > Trichomycteridae > Stegophilus > Stegophilus panzeri. The sequence goes on along the minus strand of JANDJT010000092.1, from coordinate 11,113,792 downwards.
CACACACACACACACACACACACACACACACACACACACACACACTTTCAGGAAATCCCTTTGTATCATCAATCTCACCCTTCAGAGCAGGACCCCCATGAGTCTCTGCTGCTGTTTCTGGCTCTCTCTTTCTCTCTGTACCTAGACAAGGTCTCCAGACACCTCCCTCCAACCAGGCCACTGAACCAGCCTGCATTAAAACAGCACACACTCTTATTATATATCGCTGCAACTCTTCAGTCAGAGCTGCATATACCCTGTAATGCAGACCGGAAAAAGTTATAGAAGTAATTAAAATCACATTCTCTGATTCAGGATAAGCTAATAAAGTCCGGATGAGCAAAACATGTAGAAGAGCCCCTGAGGAGAAAGCTGAGGAGTTCTGGGCTGCATTTTATCTCCGTTCCCTGCCAGAACGCTTTTGATGTGATGATGCGAGTTTACAATAGGACATGATGCTTCCTGCTGCGCTCTTATTGATTACCGGTTTTATCTCCCTCAAAGCCACCTGACACAAACACTCTCTCCAGGGCCCCTTCTTAGCCCACATCAAAAAAGATACTGCACCGTCTTTTGTCTATTCCATCAAAGATGAACAAATTACAACTAACTTTTATTGGAGAAAAAACTAAAAATCTTGAGCTTTGGTCTCAAACCTCAGTGTGTGTGGCTTTAAATGGTTGCTCATGCCGGAGCTCATTACAAAATGACTTTATGTTAATGGCCCAATCCAGAAAAGCTGTATAAAACAGTGCTATGGTCCGTTCAGGGCATGATAAATATAAAATAAGGTCCAACAGTCCAAAAGGCTTCTATGAGTGTGTATATAAAAACTATCACCTAATAAAACTTTTATATCATATTTTTTATTCAAGAAAACATTATATAATTATATACAAATAAATTTCTTATGGTGGTTACCTAATTTGCTAACACGCTATATGTTTTTAAAGTCTACAGTTGAATAGGGTAATTTTTTAAACAGTAGATATCAGCAATCAACTGGCAAAGTTTGACTGTGATATTTATTGTATTCTATTGTTTAAAAAAGACTTTGTGTAATTACATATGCATACATTTGCATGCTTAACAAGACCAAATAGTTAATCTTTGGATCATGTTAAAATTTAAATATTTATTTAACTGTGAAGATGATCTGAAGTGAAATACTTTTTTTTTTTTGTCATACAAAGTAACATCAACAAATCAACTAATCAACATGTGGGAACTTCCTCTGTAATATTATCTTCTATTCTTTCTAAATAGGAATAGAAATGAATATGTACAATTTCATGAATGTAGCTGATCTAGCAAACAGAGATTGTTGTTTCTGAATATACAAAAAAAAAAAAAAAAAAATTAAAAATACCAAGTGATTTCATGTGTTTCCACTCCAGTTAGCCAGGTTAATAAGGTTTATAATGGACATTGACATGTATATCATAACGACACTTAAATTGAAATATACTATATTGTATATTGGAAAAAAGCATTTCACAGATATTCCACATTACATGATTGTGTCAAGTAGGTGGAGCTTAAAGCCTTTTTCATTCTGAGAACACATTTTAATTAAAATTGTCATTATATTTAAAGCACAAATTGTTTCGGTTATTGAGGTTTGGATGAAACCATTCAATTCAATTGACCAGTCAAACAGATTAATAAGGATAAGAACTCAGCAATGGATATAATATCTTCAATACCATTAATTAATATAATAATGATGGATTGTAACAAAATTGTTACACTTTTACAATTGAATCCACTGTCTATGCTTCACAGACCCCTGGAACCACTTTGAGGGCATCCTAAAGATCAATTCCTTAATTATTTAACCATTATTTTGCAGATTTGCAGTTATTTATCAGTTGAATAATCTTTCTCCATCAAAAATACTATTCTTCCAAAAAGTGCTCTCTGGCACCAACAATTATGTTTAAAGATCCATAAAAAAATAGTTCTTTAATGGCATCATTTGATACTGAATAATGTTTTCTGGCACCTGTATATTTAAAAATCTAGTACACATTTTAATGCCTTGCAGTTGAGGGCTTTAAGTAATCTTTCGACATGTTTACCATTGTCCCATTATGTTCTCCCCTCCACCTTTCCACTGCAAAGAAAATGGAGTGATAAGCCAAATATTTCTCCATCGACAGAGCACTGCACCGTGTCAGCACAGTCAATATTTACACATGCATAACTCTCTGCTTGCATGTAGTGGGATGTGCTATTATGCCTGACATTTTCAGCCTGGGAGCTTAGAGGAGATAGTGGCAGATGTGTTTCCTGTTCCTGCTCTTCTCCGCATTCCTTTCTAACCATCTTTTACTTCATTTCTTTCTTCTTTCTGCGGCAGAATCCTAAGTGTGTCTTGAGATCCGCAGGCCTGCCCAGAATGTGCTCTTGGTTTCGTATGATTTGTGAGACTCGGTGGGGAAGGGAACAGAACTTCTATAGGTTAAAATCTGCAAACAATGAGTCTTGTGAGCATGATGGATGAGCTACATCCTCAGCCATTTGTCTGTGCTTTATCTTCCTTCGCGTTATCAATTGTTATCCCAACTTTGCTTAACACGCATTCCCTGAATGTAGTTCGAGAGAACGATATAAAGGAAGAGAGAAAGAGAGTGAGAAAGAGGAAGATCAACACAGGCTTGAAGTAGAAGTTGAAGTAAGAGGACTCCTCAAAGACTTTCAGGTCCTAATTAAGAGCAGGACTGCTATCTCGTCCTGTGACATTTAGCTGGGCATTCTTGATAAATGTCACATCCATGGTTGTGTGCACAGCAAATGGATGCTTCACCAAGTACTTAATAACCTTTATAAATATTCTTGCCAGGAACTCAGATTCTCTAGTATGTTCACACTCGCATATATACAATGCATACCTCATCAACAAGGCGTGTGCATATGTATCTTTGTGTGTGTGTAATCTTGGGCCAAATAAAGATGGCAGATGTGGGGAAGATATTTACATATCTAGCATACTTACAGGATGTAGCTATTGCCTATTTGTGTGGGAAGTATTGTGATGCTATTGCACAATTCATTATATTATTCATTTACATATTAAATGAATATTTAAGTATATTTTTTCATTATCAATGGCTGATGTGCCTGAATTTCAAAATAATGATGTTTGTCTTCTCATTTATCCCTTTCATGCATAGTGTCCACACTTATAGATAGTATCTTTAAAGCTGTTTTTAGGAACATATAAGACTTAAATCACTTAAGATAATTACTGTATTTTAACAGAAATCACTATCCTGATTTATGCTGCTTAGACTATTTGTCATTGTCAGTGCAGCATGTCTTTGGTATAGCGTTATAAATTTTCTATACAAAATGTAAATTTAATTAAAATTTGTGCCAGATTACATTGAAAGCCATAGCTTTTTGTTGTTGTTTTGTTTTTAAAGAGAAAATAGTTTGTTTGTTTTTTACCTCCGAAATCATCTGCATCATGTAACAGTCCTGAACTGCATACATTTTATATTTGCATGTCAAGAATATTGCTACATAATGAAAATCCAAATCAACAGGCAAAGTCATGTTTGAAGAAAGACTTAATTTGCATACATGACAAAGTATGGTCAACGAGATGCTATGTCTTGTTCCCTTCTCAGGGAACAGGGTTACATATGTAACCCAGACGTTCCCTTTCCAAGGGAACTCTACGTTGCTTGAACAAGAATACCCACTATGCCATACTGAATCATGTCTGTCAAAAATCTCTGTGAAGTATATACACACAAACACACTTCTCGAACAAACATAGTCTTACAGCATACCCTCAGGTAATGCTTTAGAGGAAGCCACACCCTCGAGTGTAACCACCTAGGTCTGCTTGAATGTGCCCCTGTAGAATCCCAGCACCTTAGTTACTGGTTCTACTGGTAATCTTTATACCACAAACGAATAGACATGTATTAGAGCATACACTTCCTTGTGGATAAAGCTCTAGTATTGAAAATGTTCTCCCAACCTCGGTTGAGAGATGCTTAGGAGTTGGTACCCCCTCAGAGGCCAGACTTATAGCCTACATTGCCTCGACAGGGTTATGATATCTGAAAACTATACTCAGAGTTGATCAAAGTGGAGCTACCAGCAGCAGACATTTCTGGTTTAGACGAACCCCCTGTTCTGAAAACAGAACTATCAGGAAAGAGGTGTGGCCTCAACCACTCCATTCCCCGGGCCTTAGCCCCTACCTCAGTAGGATATCAGTCTTCAACAATATTCCCATTTTAAATATTAGAAGAGATATTTCCTCAGAAAAACCCTGCCTTCTTATCAGCCCTACCAGACTCAATTGAAAAGATGGGGTCGGGGAGGCAGAGGGTTGGGGGATATGTGAGAGTGTGAGATATTTAGATCCTATCATGACAAATCAGTACTCGAACTGAATGTGCAATATGATAGAATGTTCGTAATATACTGAAACCAAATGTATGATGAGCCCGGTTTCAGTTAACGCAATATAAGCTCAGTTACATTCCTAAAGACCCACCCAGAAGCCTTGGGCTGGATGACCCCTCAAGACCAACCCCGTCCTTTACTTTTAGGACCCCTCAGGTGACCTAAAATACTGCTTCCTGTGGTAGGGACTTTCCCCATAAATTTGAGATAAATATTTCCTCAGAAATATTATAGACTCATAACTGCCCCAACAGGATCAACTGCGGAGCGGGGGGAGAAATGTCAATGTGGGAAAAGTGACTTTAGATAACAGTGTCCAAACTGGATAAGAAATTTTTCTGAGGAAATATTCTGCATTCATAACAGCCCAACAGATTCGACTGAAGGGAGGGGAATATGGATGCGAGAATGTGTGATTTTCAGATCTTATCGTGACAAATCAATACTCAAACTGAATGTGCCAACGATAAAATGAGCATAACACACTGAAAGTGCACGTATATTGAGCACAGTTTCAGGTAACACAAACCCAAACTCAGCTGCATTCCCGCACCCTGGCAGACTCAAGGGAGCGAGAGACTTTTTTTTTTAAAGTGAAAGTATTATAGGTTCTTTACCCTGGCCAGCTCACTGAACAGGGACATAAGAACAAGGGAGATCATTGAATAGATGATGCCCTACAGAAATACTGGGGGCAAACACAACCTCAAAGTCCCCGATACCCCACTTTATCAGCCCCTCAGGACTACTTCCTCCTTCTAGTGCTTAGAATGGTCCTCAGATCCATTCTTGTACCTCTGGAGAACTGGGATTGCGGCTGGCCGGACCCACTACCTCTGCATGGGGGGACGCGGGCAGCCACACTAGCTCTCTGTTCCTCCCTATCAGTGCTAGTCCCAGCCTGAGGACTACTTGAAGCCCTCGGGAACTCGAAGCCGCAAAAGAAGAATTCATTGAGTGCCTCTGACTGTTTCTTCACTTCCTGAAACCTGTCTATGACAGTATTTTCTGCATCGCTGAACAAGCCAGCAGGAGAAACAGGGGCATTATTTCCAACAAATTAAGCCACAGATGCCTCTCCGCGACTACCAAAGTAGCCATAGAATGTCCAGTGGCACAGGTTGTCTGCGTCGTGGCACAGAGAGAAAAATGTGTGGCTTGTCAGAGCGCCACAACCGCCTCAGGACCAATACCGTTTCCGCTATCGAGCTCTTTCAGCAGGTCAGCTTGATAAGCTTGAAGCACAGCCATAGTATGCAAAGCCCCACAAGCCTGCTGCTGCATTAAGCCTTGTCCACTAATTGTGAGGACACCCTGCATGGCTTCATAGGCAATAGCACAACACCTCTAAGTGTGCTACCATGCCGGGAGAGCCCACAAGCGTCTCTTCAACCTGTGGCAGCACAATGTAACCGTACCCCAAACAATGGTACCATAATTTGCCATCACAGTTAAAAACTCAACTGGAGTACAGTTTTTCCCATGATCTCAACACTTCGGCATGAAGCTCGGGAAAAAAGGGGAGCTTCTTGCCAGGCAAGGATTTTTTACCACTGGTGAGGAAGTCTACCACAAGGCGCCTTCTCCTCAGCTAGCCATTTTATTTTCAGCTTCTCCACAGCCCTTGTCACAACCTCTAGCAGCTCTTTATAGGATTCAGAGAGCCGCACGGGTTGTGTTTCCGCCTCCTGGAGGCGGCAGGCTGATTTATTAGTCCCAGGGGAGAAATCACATTGCAAGCTCCTGCTGGGACTGGAGACTTGGAACCGAATGAAAGAGCAAGTGAAAGGGACTCGCCCATCTCTTGCTCTTCCTCCAAATCCATCTGAGACCCCCATGATTTGAGCCGGCAGGCTGCCTCGACAGTAGCCAGTCCCAAACCACGAGGCACAGTTGGCCAGCTCCCTTCACACGAGAAGAGAGCCAGCTGAGGTTTTTTTAGGGTCAATTTCTCACAGTGCACGCAGACAGCCCCCTCAAGGACTTGCCTAGCGTGATCTGCTCCCAAACATTTAACACAGAAAGTGACATTTTTAGTTCTGAAATATGTGTACTCACTTTTGTCTTTAAGTGGGTTTTTTAAAACCATGTTACTAAGTAACAGGTACTAGTGAAGTAGCTGGACTATGATGAGACACTTCATCATTCATTCAATTCATCTACAATTGATATAAAAAGTCTACACACCCCCAGATTTTTGTGATGAAAAAATGAAACCAAGATAAATCAAGAACTTTTTCCACCCTCACTTGTCAAAAGGTATAAATCAGGAGAAGGGTATAAAGGAATTTCCAAAACATTAGATGTACCACGGAACACCGGACAGGAACAGGACGTCCCTCCAAAATGTACAAAAGGACAAGGCAAAACCTTACCAGGTAGGATGCCAAGAGACCAACGGCAACAGGAATAACTGACAAGTACTGATTACTCTCTGCATGTGACAACATTCTCTTGTATTCTTCACATGTCTGGGCTATGGGGTAGGGTGGCTAGTGTGGAAGTGGAAGCTATTTCTCACAAAAAAACATTCAAGCCCAAATAAACCACCCCAAACCATGTGGCAAAATGTGTTATGGTCTGATGAGACCAATTCCAAAAGGTATAATAAATACATCATTCCAAAAGGTATGTTTGGTGAAAAAAAAGCACATCACTAAAAGAACACATCATGCACCATCATGCTTTAAGGCTATTTTTTTTTCTTTTCTTTTTTTTTTTACCTGAACAGGAGCTTTAATCAAGGTGGAGGGAATCACGAATAGCTACAAATACCAGTCAATTTTGGTGCAAAACCTTCAGGTATCTGCTAGGAAGCTGAAGATGAAAAGGAATTTCACCTTTCAGCACAACAATGTATTCACAAAATATTGCCAAGACAGGATGTGCCATGCTGATAGACCCTTACTCAAAAATACTGACTGGTGTAATAAAATCAAAAGGTGCATCAACAAAGTATTAGTTTATGGGTGTGCACACTTATGCAACCAGGTTATTGTAAGTTTTTTAATTTTCCCTTTTTCCGCTGAAAAAGTTTTTGATTGTTTTTCACTTTATTTGTATAACTTGCAATTGCACATTAAAAGTGGGAAAAGATATGACATGATTTATCTTATATTCATTGTTTTACTTCACAAAAACCCTGCCATTTAACATCGGTGTGTAGACGTTTTATGTCCACTGTAAGGCTAGCGGTGTAAGAAAGGCGTGTGGTTAATTAGCCTGTATCTGCTGCAGTGCTGTCAGTGTGATAGTAGGCAGTTAAATGTGAGGATATTAAAGCTAATTTGAAAAACACTTTTAAAATTCCTTCAACACTTGCAGCACAGCTGGCAATGTCATCCTATGTCAATGTATGTAGCTTTTTACACAGGTAAATGCATGGAAGCGCAGCAGCAAAGTATAATATTACTTTCTTTTTTGCTTGCTGTGGATTCAATCTCTTAGAAAAAATATATATAAAATACATGAACACATCCATTTGACATTTTAGATTCGTGACTTTTTTCCCTTTTCCACCAGTCACGTTTAATTAGCATTTAACTATAATTATATTGAGGTAAAATATATATATATATTATAAGTGAGATTCTCTCTGTGTAACTTCTTAACTTGCTATTTAAAGGTTTGCTCTTCATACAAATGAACTCTTTTACTCTATTATAGATAACTGATAACATAAACTATTCACAATCTGTTGGGAAATGAAAGGGTGTCATGTTTGTTTAGAAATGTGCCCTGAGTTTTATTAATTACATACTCTTTGAGCCATCATGTGTTGTTTTTCTCAAGCTGATTTTGTCTGGTTTGACGCAAAGGCTCATTATGTGTGATTAGTTGTGACAATTTAGCGGGTTCTGAGATATTCTATCAGTTCGCTGTGTTTGTACATGGCTAAAAGCATTACTGACTCAAACGGAAGCAGCGCCAACACAGATATTTAGCACAAGACTAAAATGTGAGATGATACCAGCTAATCATAGATGCAGTGTGATAATAACTCCTTTGAAACACTGTACTTTTACAAGTAGTACATAGTACATGTTTTCTTGCACTTTTATCTTCTGCGTAATCTCATACTATTATATTTATGTATATTGTCTTTTGCTGGAAAAGCCTTTGATATGCATATATCTGGGATATGCATTTTAGATTTATGCAGGTTTCTTACAAAGATGTTTATCTGATTAAATTGAGAATCTAAAAATACACTTATGGGTTTTGAGGCTCTTTTATCTCACGCTGTGCACTGCTCTCACTGGACCTGGCTCCTGAGTAATTACTCTGCATGCATCTATGTGTGTTAGAGCATATTTCAAGTCGCCTTGTCCCGTATTGCTGCATGGTGGCTAATTGCCTCTCCTGAGGAATAATTATGTGACAAAAGTGAATGTAATGGTGCTTTAGCTATGCACATGATCAACACAAGATGTGTACTTCATCTTGCACTGGGGTTGCAGTGAACTATTGTATTGAAATGGAAGTCTATGTCTATAGTGTGTGTGATAACCAGGGAAAACCTTTCACATTGTAAAATGTTGATATTTATTATTATCTTGTACTGGTATGTGTCTCTTGTTTGCATGTATCTCAGTCAAGTAATTTTAGAGCACTTTGACTTGTGGTTATCCCAAAAGGTGAAAGGGGATAAAACTGCATTTAAAGATTTCGTTTAGAATTCCACTACTACACACAAATGCATTTATTTACTAAAAGATTTCATTGCTTCCATCTGCATTTAATTTAAAATGTAATGAATAAGGTTATAAGATTTAATATTTATTAAAATATAGGTTTACATAAAATATACAACTAAAATTATAATATCTAAAATTATTAACTTTTTATAAAATAATGAAAAGATATGGGCAGTGTATGTGTTATCATTTTTATCATCAGGATAATCCTCCTCTTTAGTCTTATTACCTAATGCTCTTTTCTGTTTTGATGATCTGATGGACCAGGAACACTGTGAACATTTTTACAGCTGGTATCTGGTTACAAACTAAATTTATTATGAATAAGTCAATATCTGTACAACATGTAACTATCAAATGATCAAATTGTGATATTCGCTATGTGTGAAAATCACACTTCGCTATCAAGCGTTTAGAGCTTTGCAGAAAGCATTGGCATGATTGTAGAGTAAATAATAAATTTCTATGTCATTTTGGTAAAATATATTTGTTTTCTTAAAGAATGGTGTCAGAGTTTATTGTTGGCTGAAAATGTTTACCAGAATTCAGTCACAGCAACATTTTTTCCAGACCAGCATACATACAGTGGATACAAATAGTTTACTGTACATGCCCCTCCTAAAAGTGCAGGTTTTTGATGTAAAAAAAAAAAAAAAAAAAAAGCAAGAAAATTTTCTTTAAATTAAATTAAAGAAAAAGTTTTTTTCACCTTTAATGTGATACAGCAACCAACATTTTTTTAAGTTAAAAACAAATATAAAAGAAAATAATAACAATAACAAATATAATAATGTTGATATAATGTTAGAAATAAATAAAGATAGAACAAAAGAAGAAAGAAAGAAAGAAAGAAAGAAAGAAAGAAAGAAAGAAAGAACTTTCAATAACTTGGTTGCATAGGTGTGCATAAGTGTTATAACACAGCACTCAGGCTTTTTGGATAAGAGTCTACCAGATTAGCACATTTTGAATAGGCAATTTTGTTCTACTTTTCTTTGAAAAAATGCTCCAGATTTATCAAGTTGTGATAGCCTTCTTTGCAGTCTTTGCACAGGTTTTCAATAGAATTTAGCTCTGGGCTCTGACTGGGTATTCCAAAACATTGCTCTTCATCTTCTAAAGCCATTCCTTTGTTGACTTGGATTTGTGCTTTGGATCTTTGTCATGCCCGAAAGTGAAATTTTTCTTCACTAACTTCATCTAAAATCGTGTGTCCACCAAAGCATTTTTAGCCCGCTGAAAAATGCCAGGCGCTCCTCTGAAAATGCCCAACTGGGATGCATGAGAGCTCATTGAATGCGCAGCATTTTTTCAGCTGAGGCACTTTGATTGCTATGATATGGAATATCCGCGGAAGTAATGTGTTACTAGTATCTGATCTCGCAGATAGTTTGTTTTATCGGCAAACACTGAATATAAAAATGTCGACATGAGGTAAAGTACTTGCTCTAGCCCTTGCTTTGGATGACGGGATGACTGAAAGAGAGGACAGACCCACCGGTCTATGTGGGTTCATGAGATTTTCTAGGCGAGGAAACATCTCGGCGAGTATCATTGTGTGGTCCAAAAACTGAAGCTGGACATACTTACATACTTACATACTTTCATATGAGCAGGATTTTGAAGTGTTGCCCCAGAAAATTGGATCTTCTATAACAAGGAGAGACACAAATTACCAGGAGACCATCAGCTCCTCCTCCCTGGCCCTCCTCCACTGTAATTGGATGGCTGTGCAAAAAGTGACATGATTCCTTTTATCTTGACTAGAGTCTGAGTCTCAGCTGAAGAGAAACAGCCCCAGCATGATGCTGCCACCACTATGCTTCATCGTAGTTATGGTGTTCTTTGGGTGAGAAGCTGTCTTGTTTTTGGGCGGCTGTGGCTCAGGTGGTAGAGCGGGTTGTCCACTAATCGTAGGGTTGGCGGTTCGATTCCCGGCCTACGTGACTCTACATGCTGAAGTGCCCTTGGGCAAGACACTGAACCCCAAGTTGCTCCTAATGGTAAGTTAGCGCCTTGCATGGCATCTCTGCTACTATTGGTGTGTGTGTGTGTGTGTGAATGGGTGAAGGAGAACCAGTGTAAAGCTCTTTGGATAAAAGCACGATATAAGTGCAGACCATTTACACCAAATGTCTTTTAGAATTATGGCCAACAAGTTCTACCTTGGTCTCATCAGACCATAACACATTTTGCCATATTCTTTGGCAAAATTTAGGAAGGCTTGGATATTTTTTTGTGTGAAAGTGCTAATGTCTAGCCACTCTACCTCACAACCCAGAAATACTGTATGAAGTATGAAGAATAGGGTGAGCTTATTGTCACATGCAGGGAGTAACCAGTAGTTGCCAGATATTCTTGCAGCTCCTTTAATGTTGCTTTTGGTCTCTTGGAAGCCTCCCTGATAAATTTTTGTCTTGTCATTTCATCCATTTTGGAGGGATGTCCTGTTCTTGATGATGTCACTGTGGTGCACTATGTTCTACTGTGTGTTGATAATGGCCTTCACAGTGTTCCAGGTTACAAGTAATATATTGAAAATTCTGAGCACAGTCAAATGTTTCTATTTGTTTTTCTTGGATTTTGTTCAATTGCAGGACCACATTAATGGTTAAAAAAATAAAATAAAAGATCAGAGATGATTGACCTTGGTTTAATTTTTTACATCACAAAAAAACCTGCAATTTTAACAAGGTGTGTAGTCTTTTTAAATCCACTGTATATATTATACAAGACACAAGCAAAAGTGTACATGCAGCTGATATGATTAATTATGGTTCATTTAAAATATTTACATATACAAAATGGTGCATATATAATTAATTCACTCACCTTCATCACCCAAAAGCACATACCTTATTAAAGATCCTCTATCCAACTAATAAGCTTTATTTGCAGCCGTAACAATGTCACAAAGGGAAAAAAAGACACTGCCCCAGGTTCCTAATCCTCTCTTCTAATGACATCATGGAGGAGCACCAACCACTGCAGGGTTGCAGAAATGGTCAAGTGAATCCAAGTGAAAAATGAAGGCTTCAGCAGATCAAATATATTATTAGGACCTTTTTTTTTCCTGGGGGCTGTCACATGCTTGGTGGCACAGACAGGCTTGGGATGAGTTTTGCCTCCCCATACTCACATTTGATAGCACTCATTTTCGCCAACATATGTGTAGAGGAATATGACACCCTCAAATAGAACATGAATAAAAAGACAAGACTACCTCCAGGATTTGGTTTCAGAGTAAAATAGTGACTGGTCATGAAGAGGCAGCCCTTCAAGTACATTAGAAATATGTGTTGGAGAGCACATCACATTCTCACTGACACTTGTAGATAGGTGTATATATAAGTTGGACCTTTTTAAAAATCTCATTTTGATCTCCTCTGTAGCCTATTCCCACTATAGCAGATTGCCTTCCTGTGGGTTGACTGTCATTAACCCTTAAACACATACCTTAGGTCGTTAGCGAATCGTCTGACATCATCCAGTACCCTCCCCCTTGTTATTTTTTTCACAGTAGACCTCCAACTTCTTAGTATTCCTCAATTTATTTATTATCAACAGTATAACAAGAAAATATAAAATTGTTGTATAATATCTATTTTATAATTTTTAGGGTCGCTAATGACCCGAGGTATGTGATAGTGTAAGTATATTTTTCTTCACAGAAATATTGAATCTCTCACAGCTCAGTAAGTACAATTCTCTTTTATTCCTTAAGGTGGGAATGTTTGGTAAACAATTATGATGTAATGTATATCATAATGACCCCAGACATAAAAGAAACATTACAAAACTTGACATGGCTGTGCAATTTACTGCAGAACAAGTTTCTAATCAAATATTAGCATAGTTTGATGGAGGGATCTGATGATGAAGCTGTCAGTGAATAAAATACTGATCTTGATCATTATGAACATGATAATTGCCTATTGAGAGTAACGTATTGAATGATCCAGATCTTGAATATGAGCCAGATGCTGAATTTACCGAGTGAAGTGCAGAAGGTGCCACATTTGCCTATCATAATATTACTTGATAATATTGTTTTTAGGCAGGGGTGAAACCTGGCCTGAGCATTCAGGGCTGTAGCCCTGTAGCTTTTTTTTTTTTTAGCCCTGAATAATTCTCCACTTGGAGCTGTTTGTCACTACGTAACTGAGCATCAGAAAAGAAGTAATTTTATGTCTTCAGTGAATGGAGCCGAGACCAATCAGACAGGGTTTACATGGAAACACACGTGTCTTATTGACTGACAGCTCTCAATTCTGCCAAACGCCAGCTCATACATATAGATCTGTGATATATGCCGATTTTTTGTTTTGAAACACTAACATCCTCTGATGCTGAACAGGAAAACAAAGTGTGTAAATGTCTATATGAGTTCCAGTTTACGTGAATATGATATGAGCAGAGCATAGGGAAAGATAATGTACTTTGCATGGAACTGTAGCAGTTTAGTTGTGCCTCCCATTGGCTAGTGACACCAAACTAGCCTAGTTAGAAAAGTTTTATATTTTATCAGTCTGGTAGTCCTACAAACAGTGACAACACCCGAGGCAAGTTGTATGATAAATCCAACTTTTTCTGATCATGTCATACATTGACAGCTAAGTTACCTCAGCTTCCATAAAACAAAACTTAGGCTACTAGCTGACCTGAAAAAAATGCATGAAGAAGAATCTGGGCTCAGCCACGGATGATTAACAGTCCAGCTAACACCTCTGTTTTTAGCCATGAAAATTATACATGATACGAAAATATTAAATATTGTAATGATTTTAATTTTGTTATGGTGACTGAAACTATTGAATGAAATAGTTTCAGCACGTGAATTAGTGCATAATTTTAATTGTGTATATATTTTTATATTTTTATTGACAAATAAAATGTCAAAATAGAATGAAATATGCTGTATTTTATTATTTTGTAATTGTTAATCAAATATTAGGACAGTTTTATACTATTGGGGTATTTTAGAGATCCAGCCACGTTAGATATATACTTCGGGTTGCTAACGACCTGAATATGTAATAATGATTGGCGAAACACGTATGCATTTAAGGGTTAAGCTGGGAGTGCAGTAAGCATGGAATTATCATTGCCTCAGAATATGTAAATATTGTGAAAATTTTAACAGTATTGCAATAGTGAAATTCATTCTCAAGGCTAGAGTCACTGTCATGCCCATGTCTGCAACTATCATGATCATCACCCCACAACTTCATCACATGACCTCCACTCAAGCACCTATCCCTGCTCGAAGTCACCTGATCATTAATGACACTCACCTGTTTGCCTTTAGTGTAACTTTGTGAAGTCTGTTGCACCTGTGACAATTCCAAGCATCTGCTATCACCTTCTTAATTAGTGTTTAACTATAGCCTGTTTAACATTTACTGATTTAGTCTTGTCTAATGTATGTCTTTTTACTGTAAGCCTGACCTCAAGTTTCTAAATATTGCCTTGTCCTTTTGTTTGTCTGCTACATTGGGTTTAATGAAACCAGAACGCCTATGCTTGCATTCATTTGTCTGCTTCATGGCACACTGAAAATATTACTCAAATTTGCATACAGTATATGTTAGTGGAACAGTCTGCCTTGTCAATTTTATGACAGTGAGTGTAATGAATTATCATATTTGTAATGATGTTCTATGAAACAAATAGGTACACCCTGTACTTGCTCATAACTTAATGGAGGTACTTTGTTCTGACTCCTTTTGTATTTAGATTTGTGTGTTGCACACCTATTCTATACTCACTTTTGTTCGCTTTATTTGAAGACCAAGGAGACCAAACACATAAGCAGTTACACACCATTTCCACATAGAGCAAGAACGTCCTCAGCTCACCCTCAGCATTGAGATATCATCCCCTGGGAGGAGGATGTGCGGCCATGGGATCTAGTGCTTCCCATTGCCCTCCATGATGGATGTGTAGCATGAGGAATGGGCCTGTCCCCGGGGCCCCTCTTACGTCTTTTTCTGGGTTAAACAGCATCCTACATCACACCCTTCTATACGTTCCCATGCAAGAGCGTGTTTACCAGGCTGTGAAAGCACTGCAATCCATTTCCTCTCAACATCTCAGGATATGATGAAAGGAAACTTTAAGCAGCACTTTAAAGGATGTCACAACACTTCTACTGCATAGGTTTGAGTTTGAATGGCGGTGATTTTAATTGATTTTATTTATGTTTTCACAGCCACAATGGCAACAGGGATTTCAAAATTTGACAATGCTTCTTCTAAGACTATTGTAACCGATGGAGAAAATATCAGGGATTTCTCATGAAATCTAGGTCTTGTCTACTACAACAAAACAGAAACTGCATTGATTCAATAAATAATAGGATGACCTCAACAGCTAACTATATAAAGCCTTGGATGGGTTGAGAATGCTCTATATGAAGGTGCCATTACCAAAGTGCTATAGTATAGATTTATTCTAAAAACTGTGGACAAAAGCAATGGTCAAAGCACTGGCTAAAACATTAAAAAAAAAAAAAAAAAAAAAGGCTTGAGTTTAAGGACTCACATGTACAGTAAGACTGTACTAAACAAGGGAAAACACAGGGAACTATATGTGTAGCAGTCTGGGGAAACCCACCAGATGTCGCTCTGCTGTGGATTAAGTAATTACACATTAGCTTAATTAGCTTATTACACATAAGCTTAATAATAATTCTTAGAAAAATAATCACTAATGTTGCTTATTGGATTGCACGTGTAGAGATACAATAGGTGGAACATTTGCTTTCAGTAGCCTGTGAGCTCAGGATAATATTAAATCAGGTTCAGATAATTCCAATTAATAATGTAAATATAAAGATTTTTTTTTATATTTTATATATTTATTATCAGATACAGTAGGGCTTATTGGAATTACTATATCATTAATTCGCCTAAGGTCCTGATTAAAACGCCATCCCTTCCCATTTGGCTAGTGTATAGGGTTAACAGGTGTGTTGTAGGGAGATACTGTATAAATGACCACGCCCTGTGCAAGTAAAGAATCAATCACCGGCTGTATGCCTAACTTTCTGCTGATAGCGGATACTGCTTACAATAACCAGGCCGAGTAGCTTTGAGGTTCTCAGCATAAGGGGTTATCTGAATGAGTCCTACTTCATTAGTATGCATTGCCCATAAAGTTTTAGGCCTCTGCCTAATGCTTCAGAGGACGCTTCGTGCATGGTAGACAGAAGAGAAACACAAATTAGGTGGAGTTAACAGAGTAAATCTACCATCATGCATTGTAAGAGAACACTTCAATTTAAACATTAAGTTTATACCTAGTAGGTTGAAAGGAGAAGATGGAATGATGACAAATTTGTGATAAAAATGATATCAGAATCGTCAGGAGATGTGACCTGTAGGGAGTGTGTTTTTGGAAAGGTGACAGCAGCCCCATTTATTCCCACAGAGTTAATTCTAGAGCTTGATACTCTCCCTTCGTACTGTCTACCAAACGAGGGGTGAGTGGCACCTGTGTCATTCACGAAAGGGTATGATTTACCTCGACACAAAGGTAAATAATAGGCAGTGTGTCGTAATGTGAACTCAGTACAAGAGAAAGCATAGAAGGGGTTCCTTCACTCTTTGGGCATCCCTAATGGTTTTGTTGAAATTGCCACTGAGGCGGGTTGGGATTTGACCTCGTGGAGACAGGGGCAGATTGGGGCTGATTATTTTTCAAATACCTATGCTTTTTATGGCACTCCCTTTCCCAGTGACCCGGAGCATGACAGTAATGACAAATACCTGGCTGTCTGCCTCTCGTATTACGTTTATGTTGGTGTAAGGGGTGCGAGGATCATTAGTATTAGTAGAGACCAACACAGTTTTAATTGTTTTGTTTGCCAGTGGCTTCAAAAGCCCCGTAGGATTCCATTTCCCTTACACGTGTGGCAAAATCTCGGCTGTCATTGTTTGCAGATTTTGTGTCGTAATTCTAATGGGTTGAGCGCACTCGATTGTTTAGACACGTGTTTATAAATAAAATAGAATGTTCTCCAGTTAAAGGCAAACGTAAATTGTTTTCCCATTCGCTCTGGAAGCGAATTAGAAACAAGCTAGGGGATTCATGGGTATGCTGTTTAGTGTTAGCCACATGTGAAATATCCTGTTTCCCGTGAGTTCTTCGCTGCAAAAATGTGCATAACTCAGCATAAAAGTTAGCGAGACGATCAACACTAACATGGGTTAAGCCCAGTGTGAAAATGCCTGCAAGTAAGAGTTCCTCGGTGGCGTCATGCCCAAGGACCTTTAACAAGATACAGCAAAAATCTGGACCCATTAACTGAGCATATCTAGTCTGCTGTTTAAGTGCATCAACAAGATGACCAGGTTTTTCTGTCGAAGGCAAAGCATCACATATCGCTTTTATTTCCATAATACTAGGAGGTTTCAATTTAAAACTTTTTCCTACATGTATGAAAAGTGTAGCGACATTGGGATCAGAGCTAGAGCGCGTTTTGGCTCCTTCTTGCTCTGAGCCAGAGCTCTGCTTATCTGCGGTGGGCTCTTTTTGCTCAATAAACGTTGTAGATTTTGTCTTTTTCTTCTCTTCGTCGATATACGGTGGGGGCGCACTAGGCATTGAGCTAGATGCCATTACCAATTTTACTGTTTGTAGCTTTTTGGCTTTTTCTTTTTAGACGACTTCACGGATTTAGGCTTTTTTCTTTTATCGGAGTGTTCATCATCCCACTGGGTTTTACTATCTTTCCATGTGGATAAAGCGCATTTCATGTATTCATAATCCAGGCGGTATTTTGCCAACTCTCATAAACACACAACTCTGCCGCAAGTAAATGCGCCTCATCAAATGTTCCATCATGGGGGTAAAGGTGGAACTGAGGCTGACTTTCTGTGCAGCCTGCTAAATTATTGAAGAAAGGTTGCACAAAAACACCTTTACCATGGTCATAAATCCACTGATTTGATGTGATCCAAGACTGATCATTTCCACCCATAGCTTATAATTTATTAATCACAGTTTATAATCTAATAATCATGAGAGGGTATCAGATATCATTGTTGGTTAGAATGTTCAATCAGATAACAGGTATCAGATGCTTTGTCGAATCACGTGGTAACCTATGCCCGTGGAAGCACCCTGAAATAAAACAGCGTGATATTTCAATCCATGTAGTTTCTTTTGAAGTAATAACAGAATTTGTCGAATCACGTATGCACAGCATCTCTAAGACACTGTGTTCACGAAAACACCATGAATCAAAATGTGATATTTCAACCAAAAGAATTTTGTCGAATCACATGTGCACAGAGTCTCTATGACATTGTGTTCATGGAAACACCGTGAGCCAAAAATGTGATATTTCATCCAGTTATTCAGATATCTACATGGAGGTAGAAAGAATTAAAATCATTCACTTATATCCATCCAGATATCCCTGCTTCTGACACCAGGAAACTGTTAAGTTCTTATCTTTCCGATACCAGTCACAGAATCAGAATTTGGACCCTGCACTGGCTGATTTCCTCTCGTCCGAGCTCGGGAAGAAGTCACACTGACACCATGGTTCAGTGAAAGCTTCTCAGCTTAATGATACAGAAAGCATAGTATATATACACACACAGAAATATTGATAAAGAATGATAAATGTCAATTGGAACAGATCACAGATAAAATCAGAACATCTATTACATAGGTTCAAGTGACATAAGAACTAAAGACATCTTTTCTACCAGATAATATTAAGAGGAAGAAGAAGAACTGAGAGAGAGAGTGATGGCGAAAGGCGAGGTGATTAGGAATGCTCAAAACATCACATTCCACGAACACAAAACAATTTAGTTCCGGTACATCGTGACACAAATTAGAGAACTTCAGAATTGAGACACGGAGACATTGCTATGAAACTTATCACACTATCAATTCAATCACTCCACACAATAGGCAACTAGTGAGATTTTGCCCCCGGCATGGTACTATCCTGTGCCTCACTACAGAATATACTCTATGTACACTGTATCATATCAATCTCTGTATCAAATCATATATCATATCATATCACATCTATCTATCTATCTATCAAGACCCCTATTAACCTATGACACAAAACATTAACAACATCCTGGTCTTTCCTATGTGTATTCAGCATTAAGTATACTATGCTCAAGGCAGTTTCTAGAGTTTCTAGTTTCTTCTAGAGAATATGCAATAAAAATCAGTCACTTGAACAGTTTCTAAACTGAGATTTTATTCCCATGCTTAAAATACTCCAACTCTGGTTGTAATACCCAAAATCTGCAGAACTGTCACATTCCTCAGAGCTCATTCACAGAAGTGATATATGTGTCCAAAAGATCGTTCGCTCACACTGTTAAGATTAAATAGAAACTTGCATGCGGTGACATAGGAATCACTCTCTGTGCCTCCGTTTATGCATTACCACTCCTGTTGCTTAATTAGCTGCTATTAATTATGGAGATGGTGTGAGTCCAGATTATGCAGAATCAACATGACCGTCGACGGAATGTAGATCATACTGTTGTGTTGGTTGATGGGGAATACAGCGCTGGCATTTGGAGCGTTCATCATCCATTTCTTGATGGCATAAAAGCTCCCACGAGTGCTGTTTTATATGAGGAGATATAATGTTCCTGTCTCTGCTCTCTCCTTTGTACCATCCTGTTAACAGAGACAGGCAGTGCTATCTGCAGATACTGTATGCTCTGGACAACTTTGACTCAGTCTATGCACCTGTGTTATTATACCACTGTCAGTTAGTACAACTGGCTGCATATGAGAAATAGCATAAGGAATATGTAACTTTGGGTGATTCTCATCACTGTGATGATAACACTTAGCAATTCACTTATTTATGTAGGACATATACATAGACAAGATGAGTAGAAATGGAGTCAGAATGCCTGACTTGAACATCGCAGATGAACAAAATGGAACTGTTTGAGAATATCCTGTTTTTATGTTGTGCAGATCCAGGGTGAATCTAGGCCTGAGAAACTGCTCAAGGCATGCTTATCTTTCTCACTAGAACATCCTGCTGTGCTTCATAGTTTTTCCCTCCTCTCCATTTTTTTATGGTGCATATTTAAATCTTCATTTTCTCGTAGCTTGACTGATTGAATCAAACATTCTTGCGAACTGATTAAACATTTATGACTGGCTCTTTTCCCCCTCCTCCACGGTTATCTTAGGGGAGAAAGGTTGTGGTGCTGCCCCACATATTCGATGAGATTAAGAGAGAGGGGGAGTGAGAAAAAGAGGTGCAGTGAAGGTGTCACCCGAGCTGCAGGCAACATTAAGAGGCAATTAGGGGCTCGGTGTGGTCAGCAGCAGCCGTGCGCTCTGTCTAAATCATTGGAGGATGGGGGGTCCTAATGAAATGCTAATACAGGCCAGGCAGTGTCAGGAGTTTGTAATTGGAGCACAGCTGCTGCTGGGACTGTGGAGTGGCGAGGAGGCAGCAGGCAGGTCAGAGCCATCCGCTCCTGTTTGTCGCTTCTAGAGCCGAGCTCTATTAACGCAGGAACAACACCATCCAGGTTTACTTTTATAGATCGGGTAGAGCATTTTACACAGCAATGTTTTTTTTTCACAGTAACAACTAATGAACTGACATTGAGAGCCCTGTGCATGACTTGTTCATTTCTGTGATTCTATTACTATAAACTAGGAGTAAAATGCATAAAAATTACTCCATGATAACCATAACAGTTTTGGTATATCAGTGATTATACCAAAACAAAATTGACTTAGAAGGTGTAATGATAACTAAGGGGTAGCATTAAAAAGGCTACCTGACCTAAACTTACATGAACCTTTAAAAAGCCTTATTCCATTAAGCTGATAGAAAGACAGCTTCTTTCAGTTTTGATGTCAAGATGGCATAACATCTGATTGAAATGACAAGTTTTTGTTGATATAAGGTTGTCATATTTTTTCTGACACTAAATTACATGAAACTTATGGTATATAAACCTTGCACGACAACTGCCATAAACTTCCAAAAACTTTTGTAAAGATTTATTCTAAAAAAAGCATTGTCCAATAGAAAGTAAGGGTGTAACACAATACCACTAACTGTATCTGTTTAATGCTGCAAATGCCTATATCTGTATTTGGATTTAAACCTGTGTAGGCATGGCCTAAACTGGAAAATTATTATTATTGTTATTAAATATGAACCCTACCACTATGCCCCTGAGAACACTGGAAAAATCCAGAAATAGAAATGCGAGATCAGTCAGCATGCTCATGATCACTTGAGTTCATAATTGGTCTCAAATAAAGATCCTGTTCACACAATTATTTTGTACCTGCCTGCAATATTTTCTAATTAATTTAGTTGGTTCTATTTCCCAAAATATAAAGAAACTAGTAGTCTAATTTAAGCCACCTGACCGCTCATTTGCACCTGCCTGAAAGTAAAATCTCCAGCTCATGTTCCTTTGCATCCTGCAGGATCTACTGTACACCCGGATGCACCCGGATCAAACCAGATCTTTCAGGATAAAAACAAACACATGTATTGTCTCTTCATATCACATAATGTATTTGTTTTCGATTGCATCCCTCAAAAAGATTTTGTTGATATGAAGTTGTTATGGCATTACCATGACACTTTAATAATAAAGGTATGCATCTTTAACAAAGTCAGTTGTCATAAACCTGTAAGATATGTCAAGCTGAAAAAAGTTATAACACATTATGTCAACATAAAACACTGACATTATGACAACTTGAATATTAATGAAAGAAGTTTTTATTTCACCTGACGTCTGTTGCAATAAGCCTTTACAAATGTTTATGTAGGTTTATGTCTTTGTCATTTAGCCCTATGAACCCTTGAGTTGTGTTACCAAAAAACAAATGTTATTAAAACAATATAGCGATTCTGTTTTCCCATACTCATGTCTGCAATGTTTTAAAAATATTAATGTGAAACAATGCACCTTTAAAATATTGATCATTTTTGTGCCAGTATCATCTTTAGCATATCAAATTACTTGATCCTTTACTTTACACAATGGACAGTGTCATTAGAAATATTGCTTTTTTTTATTACTTCTTTCCAACCTGCTGCTAGCTTCAGTACAAGAATCATTTATCAATTTCTAAAAAAAAAAAAAAAAAATTGATGAATTAAAGAAAATTAATGTATTACAGGCGTCTTGCCAAAATCATGATGATGAACGTGTCCTCTTTTTCATTGTCCATATGGAACAATTGTTTGCAACGAGCTTATTCAACATTCCTGAAGAGTTTCCTTGACTACATGAATAATTTGTACTTATATTACAGTTTGGATAAAAGCTAGTGAGTCTGAATTACATTTTTGGGTACATCCTGGGGCAGATGCATTGTGGATTCAGATGTTGTTAGAGGAACATTCATTCCTAGGGCGTTTTCTGTGTCGGTCTTCATCTGCATCTGTCTGTGCTGTTTTATTTATTTTGATAGTTTACATACGCAATATGACATGATATGACATGGCATCACTTCAAATTACCATATGCTCTGCTGAGAGGAACATATTTTAGCTCTTAATGTGGGACAGTGACACCAGCTTACATTAGAAGAACCTTCCTCGCCATCATGCTCCTTCAGGGAAGTTGTGTGTGTGTGTGTGTGAGACTTACACTTCAGCTATATGCCCTAAAATAAGCTTGACCTCAAAATGCAGCTGTTTTTCTTTTTGTCCTTCTAAAGGAACGATCCTGTAGTGACCTACAGAGGAACATTTAAACAGCCTTCACAGATTCAAGCTCAAACAGTGTGTTGGTTGTTCTGCAAAGGTTAAATTTGAAACAGGAGATATCTTAGCCTTTTTGCCACATGTGGGTTTAGCTGAGATGTCTAGATGCATATACAAAGAGCATGCAACTATTAAATCTTTATTATTTAATGACCATGGCAGTCCAGTAGTCGATCATGACTCTCTATAATGCCCTACTATATAATAATCCTTATATACTCTATAGTGCCTCTCCTAATCTTTGCAATATACACTACTCTAACATAGAAATGGCTTTGTACATCATAAACATACTGTCTGCATATACATTTTGCTTTTATTTGTGGAAATCAATTTGATTTACTTCTGATTATTTGCTACAAAACAACATCTTGGCATTCGAAAAGTATTAAATTAAATTAGCACAATTTTGCTTAAGATTGCAACTCTTCGCAACTCTGCCAAACCCTATTAATTGTCTTGTCCTCTGCTAGTCCCCCAGACATAAGGAAGTGTGATTCCTACTCCACTGCGTCTCTATTGACGCTTGTTATAATGCCCATTTTTGACCACTAGGTGTAATAATAATTCAGTGTAGCAAAATGCACAACATAGGTGAGCAAATCAAATGAACAGCTTATATCTGTCAAATATTTTTTTTTTAAATTGTTGGTCACAAAAACGTAATTAGTATTACAATAGAATTTAAAATGTGATGAGTTGTGAATGAGGACTTTATGAAGATTAACATTTGTTGAAAGGATGTCCCTATGAATGAGCCACCACAAGTGCGGTGTGGTGTGTAATTGATCGGACAGTGACACAGTTTTAATGGCTTTGTGGTGCTCATTGGATATAACATTAAACCATAGTAATGCAGTAATTGGAAGATATTTACATCTGTATTGGGTAAATCATCTAGGAATTACATCCCCAGAACATAATCTTCCTACTTTTGTGGACCACAAGTAATTGGATATATTAACCTAATTTGGCTCTGTGTTATCTTTTTTTTGTCTCCCAAGAATACAAATATTTGTAAAAAAAAAAAAAAATACAACGATATTATTCCATTACAGTGCACTGAGTAGACGAAGCAGTGCGGTCATACCAGTTCAGCTGACACGTGCTGCTTTATTCATTTTCTCAATACACAGGACTTAATAGACTTTTGTTTTAATCCCCATACACAAAGTGCCATTTATCAACCAGGCATTTATTTACAACCCCTGCAGGTCTGTGTAATGTTCTAGGACTTAAATTCAGTAGCTGATATGCTTTATGTTTTTGAGTCAATATTTTTCAGAGAAATTTGAACTCTTCTGTTTTGGTAGAAAAGTCTCAATGGAGGGCAATTTGTCTGCTTAATGACAAGGCTCATTAGAATAGGCCCAAAGCTTTCAGCAGGACCAAAGCACATTTTTAGATTTCTTTTATGAGTATAGGAAGGTGGGAACATTGCTATTTTTATGCTTTTCTTTTTTTTTCTGTTTTTTTTCTTCAAGGTGAACTAGCAGCATATTATAACATGCTGATATAGTGCAGTAGATGAATGAAAAAAGAAAAGGAAAAGCCTCTTAGGTATAGAACATTTTGTGTATAGCCTCTGGGATATAGGAAACGTGCACTTTTGGTGCTAGATACAACCTGATTAAGGGCCATTTTAACAGGGCTGTAAGGAGGAACAATAGAACACTTTGTTTATGAGGGGAAGAACAAAACCTCAGATTAAAATATTGAATTGATATTTCACTGGGTTCTCCCCTTCCCAAAAACATGCCGTTAAGTAGATTGGCTGCTCCAAAATGCCCTCTTGTCCTATGATCTACTGGAATCCCATCTAGGGTGTGTCACTGCTTCACACCCAGTATTCCCGGGATCTACCCTAACCCTGACAAGGATGAAACGGTTACTGAAGATGATTTTGGTTCATCTACAATGCAAGCAAAGTTCCATTTAACTTAATTACTGTTTTTTTCATTAGCAATTCACACTTCCACTTTTAAGTCCTGGTGAACCATATCTGGAAATTAAGGCAGTTTAACTAAAGCTATGTAGAATACAATGAGATGCAAATGCAAACCCACATATGTGACTGAAATCATGCTAATTAAAATTAAATACATCAAATATACCAGAACAAATTTCACCTACCTCCATCATGAAAATACACACACACACACAGACACAAAGGGTGTGTTTTAAATGCAGTAAATAACAGACAACAGATCTTGGCGATCCCAGAATGCAAAAACACACAAACACACATCTCCAATCGGCTTCTCACCACATACTCTTCTCACCATATACTCGCTTTCCTGTCTTACAAACAGACCATAAAATAATAACCTTCCTATTTGCCTCTTGAGAACCTGCTCAGAGAAAGTTATTCTTCTATTCTCTCAGAAATAGGCCACCTCTGACCCTCTCTCACTCCTCTCCAGAAATGGAATCACTTCTCTTTAGATGTAGATCACCTCTCTCGCTCTCTCGCTCTCTCGCTCTCTCTCTTTCTCTCTCTCTCCCTCTCTCTCTCTCCCTCTGTCTCTATCTTGATTTCTTTCTCCCTCTTTTTCTCTCCCATTGAGCCCTCTGTGCTGCAGGCTGTCGCTTTGTTCAGGGAAATTGCTGTCGTTTTCCATTCGCACTCTGTTTGCGCTGGTTTGATGTTGATACCTGCCAAGTGTGGTGGCTTATTACACAGGCTGTGGGTTGTATGGGCAGCACATTCTTATTCTTAGCCATAAGAAAAAGAATGTAAACAAATAATTTAATGTTGTGTATGAAATTTAAGCTGCAGACAGATGCACAAACCTCTTTCTATTCAAAATCAGCTTGCACAATTTGCATGCATGTTGTTGCCTTTGTATTGTTAGTGCAAAAGTTCTGTTTTCTTTTTTACCACCATAGACTAAGGGCCCGTTCCCACTGGGACGTTTAATGATGCGGTTTTTTGTGTTCACACCCAGGCATTAACCGCGGGCGACGCGCTGAATGAAAGTGCAAATTCACTCCCTGACAGTAGATGGCGCTTATTGAAAAGCAGAAATACACATGGTGGCGCTGCACAACGTTTTTGAAACCCACTTATCACTGAGAAGAAGAAGAGAGCCAGTATTTATGGGGTGGGTATAAGGCAACTATTGTTGTGCCAAAAAATTTTATGTTCCTGCAAATTGACGAAGTGTTGACTATGAATAATCTTTTTTGTGGTCAATAGTTATTTGAATA